>JAAEAF010005007.1:0-92889 GCA_011037195.1 Triatoma infestans | reverse complement strand
ATTTCCTCACAACCCAAGGAAGGAAGGAGGGTGTTTCCTCCTCTGTCTCACAGACTCTACAAAATGGATCCGGCATGAGCCCCATTATGTAGAGATGTCTCCATACACCACAGTGTCCAGTAAGAGATCCAACCAGATGCCTGAGAGCTCTCCGTGAAAAACACCGCAAAGTCTCACTAATGGCCTTGTCCGGTTCCCCGATGAGCATTCTGGACTGTCGAAAATCAACTGAGCTCATCCATAAGGATGAATGCTGTGAAGCTGTCCATGTCTGAAAGCCTGACAGACATGTGCCAGAAGACACGCCAACAGCTGGCTCGGGGCCAATGAAAGGAAGAGAGGCACCTAATTTGGCCAACCTATCCACCTCTTCATTCCCAGAAATTCCCATGTGACCTGGCACCCAGACTAGAAGCACATCCTTCAGAGAAGAAAGCTCTTACAGTCTTTTAGAACATTCTAACATCAACCTGGAAGTGAAGACACATGTACTCAGCGCCTTCAGCGCAGCCTGGCTGTCCGAGCAGATACAACCAACTTTCCCTGGTTCCACAAATCCACAATTGTATATTAAAGTCAGTCCCTCTTCCTAGAAGATTCCCAAGACGGAGTTTATTACAGAGCGGAGTTATAAAACTGAAAGTCTAATATCAAATAGAAGTTCCTCTCAGATTGCAATCCTTTCTTATTATTATCCATTAATATCTGTCCAATCCCAATTCACATACGCCATTTCTTATAACATGTTCCAAAGTATTGAGCAGGGGGTCAACCTAGGCTTACATATCTGGCTTAAAACGAAAAAAATCTCGTCTGAATCACTCACTTCAGTTTCTTCAGTTTTAATATTGTAATTGACAGATTTTATTGTTAGTGTAACAAATTTAAGGAAATTGATCGGAGTTCGTCAAAAAATGAAAAAAACTGTTCAGTAAAAGTGCACTACTTAGGTTTACTAATATTATTGAAACTCGGAATTTTTCCCATCTATTTATTTCAAATTAATTTTGTTTGCATGATAGAATTTTATAATCCAACTATGATAGCACTTTAGCGAAAAACATAACCCCATCCCTCCCCCAAAAGTCCCCTTAAATGACTTTACCGGGACAAATGTTTCAAATAGAAGTTGTAGCTCTTTATATATATATATATATATAGTTCACATTCCTAGTTTAAAGAAAATCGTTAGAACCGTTTTCGAAAATACCAGAAATCTGAAATATGCATTTCAGTAAAAACGCACTTCCGGTTTGCCGATTTTTTCTATGTCGCAATTTCAACAACATATTTAATTCTAATTAATATTATTATGACAGAATTGAATAGTAAACTGAAATAATACTTTAGATTAAAAGGTAACCCACCTTTCCCCCAAAAGTACCCTTAAATGAATTTTCCCAGAGAAATGTTTTAAGTAAAAGTTGTATATTTTTGTGTGAGTAATTGATATAATAGGTTTAAAGAAAATCCTCGAAGCCATTTTTGAAAAAAATTCGCCAAAAAGTGGAAAAACCATTCAGTAAAGTGGTACATCCGGTTGAGGAATTTTGACAGATGACCTACTGTCGGAAACTAAACGGAATATCAAGTTTGAAGTTTCTACGATTTTTCATTTTTGAGCTATACTGTTCATACACACAAACAGACCATTTTATAAAAACCACTTTTTTTGGACTCAGGGGATCTCAAAACGGATATTTCCGGTGAAAACTTGATATTGAAAATTTGACACGATTACAATACTTCCTCTACTTACTAGAAGTAAGGGAAAGTAAAAAAAAAACATTGGCAAAACGGTACATTTCGCCAAAACCACCAATTTATCAGTATGAGATATTATAATAAAAACAATTAACGTCCCATTTTATTCTGGCCATCTCGAAGCAATACAGGACCAGCATAGTTACTCTCGGATCTGATTTCTAGTCAACTAAACTGTCATCAACTTAAAATCAAAATAAAACAATTTCAAAAAATAAAGCAATATGTCTCTATCACTAACTGCTGAAGATAAGTAGTCTGGGCTGTTGATGTGAAAATTGTAGCCTTAAACATGGACCAATCATACCTTCATGATGATGAAAGACTGGACTGCATTGCCAGGAAAGTGATGGCTGAATAATTGGTCGTAAAATTATATAACAAACTTTGCACTAAAGTAGATTGATGTAGAGGATTATTGCACTTATTGCACTGCGACCTCAAAGATCTAGTGTGCCCCCCCCCCCCAACCCACAACCTTCTCCAATGCACAGCCGGTCTCCAAGCAGCGTTTTCTAGCTACAGACAACACTGCCCATCACCGATCAGTGAGTTGTAGAGCCTCCTAGGAAGAAAAAAATCTAAGGGTAACACAGCTGGATTCGGACCTGAGACCTCCAAGTTGCTAGTCCAGCGCGCTACCACTGAACTAATCCCTTCCTTCTCCCTTGGCTTTTGCCAATTAACTAGGGACGGAGACCCTATTTGTGTACTGTATTTTTCCTTGTCAGTAAAGTGTAGAATGTATGTAGTTTAAGTGTATTGTGTACTGTTCTGATGAAGTGCATGGAGTACTGAGCCGTGGAGTAACCCGTGGGGTCGCTACTCCCCAAGTAACTGCATGTAACAGATACCCCTTGCGGGCAACTTTGCACTAAATCCAAAATAAAAGTGATTAAAATTATCGTTTTAAAACGCATAATATAATAATTATTAAAATTACTTAAAATATTAGTGCAGCAATTGAGTAAACTAGTTAACAGTATTACAGATTGCATAATCTGAAAAAAAAAGTGGGTGAAATACATTATAAAAATAACAATAATATTTATATGGTAACAAGATTAAAACATACACAGATATAGTTGTTAAGGTTCATTACAATAAATATTAACACAAATCTTAGTTGTTCTTAATTAAATGAAACTGATGCAAGCTAAGTTACATTATTACAATCATTATTATTATTATTATTATTATTACTTTTTTAATATTCCAACAAAAAAACATCAAAATATTCACTCCGTTTATTGCTATACTCATTAAATCCCTATAGTTTTCAATTAAATTAAGAATTTTAACTTTCCTTATAACAGAAATTAGAAACATCTGGTGCACAACTTTATAATTCCATAAATGGCATTAAGAATTGCAATAACAGCAGGTATTCTTCTACTCTTGAACAATTTTTACTGCAATTAAATTATTTTACTAAATCATTTCTGTAATACCAACTGGAATAATTACCTTCAATTAAATGCACTAAAAAATATGCAATTATTAAAATTGAATTTTAAATGGAAACATGAGACTGAATATAAAATTATGTATTCAGAAAAGAAGACTTTTTGAATTTACTAGTCATTTAAATTTTAATAATTGGAATAAATTAAAAAATTATTATTAACAATATAAACAAAATTAATAGGATTGCAAACGTGATGATTTTTTAGCTAAGTGGTTAGCCTACTGGACTCCCACGCGGGTTCGAGTCCAGCTGTGCTATCCTTAGATTTTTTTTTCTCCATAGGAGCTTCTACAGGCTCACTGTCCGGTTATGGACAGTGTTGTATATGTAACGAGAGAACACTGTCCCGAGGCCGGCAGTGCACTGAGAAGGCTCCGAGCGCCAATGTCCATAAATGTTGATGCACCTTAATTTTTTTTGGTTTCTTTCTCATTCAATAATTTATTTGCAACTGTACAATAGATACAATAAGCAAATGTGATGAATGTTTATATGTCATGATTAACATGAGAAGAAAATACCCAGTGGTATTACTTCAAGGCGTTGGCTTTAATTTAAAAGGTCACTGGGCCACTGATGCTTCAGACGTCGAGATGGATTATCAGGTAAGGTCTGACTAGCAAATTGTTGAAACAAAGAGATGATAGGACAGGCAGTTATGGAATCTTTGATAGCGGAATTTAATTAGATCGGACACAAATGGAATGGATAAGTCATTATGTAAGATTTTATTGGAGATATAATAAGGAGCATTGGTAATTTTTCGTAGGTAGGATTTTGGACTGTAAGGATTGGATACGGTAAACGTTGGAATGCTTAGTGGAGCCCCATACCTCTAGTCCCTAAGTCCACATTGGTCATAGTAAAGTTTTGTATAGTGTAAGCTTATTTTTTGAAGTAAGTTTGGATCGTTTGTCTAAGAGTCTTGAAAGGATAAGAAATCGTCTATTAGTTTCAGTCCTTTTCAGTCCAACTTAGTCTTTTGTCCATATATAACCCAAGATAGCGTACTCTATCAGCTGTAGGTAGGAAGGTGTTATTTAATTTAACACCAGGACAGAGGGAGTGACGAAGTGTAAACGTGGTGTGAATACATTTCTTTTCATTAACTTTTATCTTCCATTTTCTTGCACCCCTCTTCTATTAAGGAAAGATGATCTTGAAGATGACTGGAGGCAATAGTAGGTTCGGTATGGGAGGAAAGAATAGCAGTATCATCAGTGAAGGTTGATGTTACTGTATTAGGATGTAGGGGAAGGTCAGCAGTATATATTGTGAATAAAATTGGACCTAGGATACTACCTTGCGGTATTCCACCTTTCACAGGGAAATAGGGAGAAAAGGATGAACCCTGAGAGTCTTGGCAATACCGGTCACTCAGGTATGATTTAAAAATAAGGAAATAGGTATATGGCAGGATGCCTTTGACTTTCCACACAGTCCAGGGTGCCACACCTTGTCGAAAGCCAGAGAGACATCAAAGAAGGCCCCTGTACAGTACTGTTTCTTTTCAAAGGAGGATGCTGCGGCGTCTACAACACGATTAACTTGTTGTATAGTGGAGTGCATTTGCCTGAAATTAAACTGATGGTCGGGAAGGGTTTTTGAAGATTCTAGGATAGGAATTATGCGTTTAAGTAAGAGCATTTCTAGGATTGTGGACATTACTGGAAGTAGACATATTGGCCTTAAATTAAATAAAAAAATAATGATTTTTTTTCCCCCTTAATGCTATAAGAATAAGTATTGAGGTTGTATTTTCAAAGTTGAGCATTCACCGAAAATACATGATTTTTGAGGTTCCCTGAATACAAAAAAAATTATTTTTCACAAATGTTTCTTTGTGTGTGTTTGTGTGTGTGCGTGTGTGATTGAACATATTATCTCCAAACTTAAAAATTGCAAGAATCTCAAATTTATATTACGTTTAGGTACTTAATTTAATATTGTTACAGTTGTGATAAATGTAAGAAGGAGAGAATTTAGGAATGTAAAGAAGTAGATAGTAGATGTAGTGAACACTGTATAATAATTAAATATATAATGACTGCAAGGACTTTACACAGTTGAAAGGTATGAGAATAAGATAGCGAGAGAATAGTTAAGAGAGAGAGAGAGAGACAGACTGGCTGCAAATGGAAGGTACATAGGATGATGTTGACTAACTGGTGTCGATGATTGTTTTCTAGGGCAAGCTCGCCTCTCTTTCACTCTCTCTCACTCTCTCTCTCTCTCTCTATATATATATATAAGGAATTCTCCCTCCCTAGTTTGGCCTAGGTAGGGAGTAATAATGTTTTATTCCTGGCTTCTCAGATCCCATGAATCTTTAATGATTCAGATCATTTTTCAGATCCTACGAATCTTTAATGATTCGGATCCCATTACACAATCATAGATTTCACAGAACCATCTTCAAAATAAAATTATCCGGTAAAAATGTTACAATAAGATCAATGGTTTTATATAATGTGTAATTAATTACGATTTCCCTTTTTTCAAAGAAAATCTTTGGAACGTTTTCGAAAATGAAAAAAATAAATAAATAAATAAATATTCTAAAGTTGTACTTCCGGTTGATGGATTTTTATAGAATCGGATCCGACAACAGTACTAAGCAGCCCGCAAGGGGTATCTGCTGCATGTAGTACTTTGGGAGTGGCGACCCCACGGATTACCATTGCGTCAGAACAGTACACAATACGCTTAAACTATATACATTACCCTTTACAGACGAAGACAAACATAGTACACAAACTAGGCTCTCTGTTCCTACTTAACTGGCGTAAGTCAAGGGAGATGTAAGGGATATGCTCAGTGGTGGCGCGCTGGACTAGCAACACGGAGGTCCTGAGTTATAACTAGATGCTCCCCTTAGATTTTCTTTTCCTAGGAGCCTCTAGAGTTCACTGGCCTGTGGGCGGGCGGTGTTGTCTATAGCTAGAGAACACTACTCGGAGGCCAGTAGTGCACTGAGGACGCACCGGGGGGGGGGCACCATAATCTTCCAGGTCACAGTGCTTTAATCCTCTATAACAATCTAAAATTATTGATACTAAGCAGAGTATGTTTGAATTTCCCAAGTTATTCTATTTTTTAAATATTTTGTTCATACAATAAGGAACATGTCATTTTTTTCATATCCTGAGGAACATCAAACAGTTTTCGAAGTGAAAATAATTTCAAAAATTTAACATCATTATAACATAGTAACGTAAAATAATCATTGGAGTACATTTTTCGAAGGTTTGTGAGAGGATATATGGTGATTTAATGGGCTAAAGTGGTTAAAAAAAACGGCTACAATAGTTATTAGAACTTCTGCAATAAGCATTAGTTATATTCTCAAAATATCGCACAACTAAAATTACTAGACACAAACTGCAAATAATTAATTTACTTTAAACATTTCTCCAAACATTCAACCAATATAATTTGTATCTTTCCAGTAAATGTTAGCAAGCTCTAGTGTTTGTGGCAAACTGAGTTTGCCAGACGTAAGAAAATTATATTATGATTTTTAGAGACATTCTGAAGAAGTTGGTAGAATTAGTGTTTTTGGAATGGATTTTATAAATTAAACTATAAGGAAAAATAAATAATATCATCTCTCATTCTTTTTGGTAGAGGATTGAAGAATATATTACACTTAAAACTATATAACGTGTTGATAGTTTATATACGTATACTGTATAAAGAGGGTGAGAATAAGATGTTTGATAAGATGCCTCATTAACCAAGGATGTATGTGTTGATAGGCTCCCGTGTGAGCACTTACAACATTACATTTCTCTAATAGAGAAGTAAAGAGATACCATGAAATGAAGTCAGAATGGCCAATGAGTGCAACAACACATTTATTTTAACAAATTGTTATGTTTCGGCCCACCACCATCTCATATTAATACCTATTTTGTATTAATGACCTTTTCTACCACAAAGCGCTAGCTAACACCGACCTTCCATTCTCTAGCTCGTCCCAAAACAGCCAATATTCTAAATGAGCTTTTTACTACTGCACAACGCTTCAACCACAATTCCCCTTCTTCGTTTTTGACGGCTATGTGTACGTCAGCACCATATTACAGCCACCAGGGGGGCTACACACTGGCAAATTCTGACGGTTTCCGTGTTAGTTGGTCGGTTCCCTAATCTAATCTACAATATGTTAACGTAATTTCATAAAGTCCAACAACTTTCACATTTTCTGAATAATCAAACGAAATTTTAATTTTAATTTGTACATTAGAAATTTTGTCCTTAAATTTAATTAAAGCCAATTTTTCAATACTACAATAATACAGTTCATTAATTTTGAAATAAATGACTAAGTCTCCACGAGATTCATTTCATGCCACCAAAAATAACAAGCCATTTTATAACGTTCATTCAGCTTTTGAACAGATTAATTAGCCTCAAAATAGTGAGTTATACCTTCTAACACTCTTCAGACGCATTTGTAAGTTTCTATTATTTACCTGCTGCTATTATTATCTATCTTCTTAAGACAAATATCCTAAATTTATAGAAAAAACCTTTTACGCAACAGCCCAGAAAAATCAAAGCTTACTTGAGAGATCTTTTATTGGGAAAACGCATATACGCCGCGGTTGTCATTGCCGTTTAGTTCTGACCTTCGCTACTATGGTCGCTACTAACTATAGCTCCCCACTTTTACTCAACATTTAGAACAAAACCGTCTTTCCCAACCGGTAATCAAACCTTGAATTCTTGCACCAAGGGCAAATACGCTGGGCAATGACAAATACATGTAGGCTTCAAAAATAGGATAACCTAATATTTTAATATTAGGGTAAGGCTAGAAACAGAAATAAAAATTTGTCAACAAAATATCATGGGAAGCGGGTTTACCATGATATTTTGGTTTACCATGATTTATGTTTCGGCCCACCACCATCTCATATTAATACCTATTTTGTATTAATGACCTTTTCTACCAAAAAACCGCTAGCTAACACCAACTTCCATTCTCTAGCTCGCCCCCAAAACAGCCAATATTCTAATTGAGCTTTTAGTACATTCGGCCTGGCAGACGGACCTGTTTCGGCCTGTTTCGAGTCCATATGTGCATCTCTTAGATTTTTTCGCTCTAGGAACGTCTAAAGCTCACTGTAACGAGAGAACACTGTTCGGAGGCCGGCAGCGCAATGAGAAGGCTCCAGACGCAAATCACCCCAGATTTTCACGCATCGTAATGCCGTACATAGTAATGTACACATCCAAGCTAGAACCAGCGGCAGCAGTTTGGAAACTGTTGCTGGCACGACTCAACCCGGCCTACATATCACACACAGTAATGAAACCGGAAGATACTGAATATGCACACGGGCTGCAATGTCTATCCTCCAGTGGAAAAGGTACACAAGATCGGCAACCCACAGACTAGAACAAGAGTGCTAAATCAGGGACTTGCAAGCCACTTCGTTAGGATTTTATCATAGCCACCATATCAAAAGCTTTCATTGGAAATGCTTTTTTTTAGCACATCATGACCTTCTTTATGCTTGGACAACGCTTATCCAGACCTCTAAAGAACGTGTAATAACCGGCACGATACCTGTAATCTCTGCCACCTAACCAACACACCATAAGATCATGCATTTGCTACATTTCCGGACGTTAAAGGCCAGGGTTCTCTAATCACCATCCATAAGACACTAGAACCAAACACGTGATCGATACAAAAGGTAACCAGCAACGAGTAACGGCAAAAGCCAGGCGCCTACTACATCACAAGATACCAGCTGCGGAGGAAGCCTTCCTTAGGATTATGGAAGAAGGAATATGTAGTCTATCAAACAATCCCTTGACCAGCCTCGTACAAATAGTTGACAAGAAGAATTTAGACATATGACCATACGGGCATTATCAGACTAAATACGTAGACCGTATCCGATCTGTCAGATTTCAACATTCAACTGCATGACAACTCCATCTTCGCAAACATAAGATTAGAGAGATTCGAATCTTGCTTGTGTGTTCCAAGACGAAGACGAACTTTACTCATCGCGCTTCACACATGTCGCAAGAATATAAGCAACGTCTAAGGGGAAGTATCCATAGAATTGTAATCATTGCGTGTTTATTTCAATCCTAAAACTAGAAATGCAGACAAAAGCTACTACAGAAAGTTGGCAGTTTCGATTTAACAAAACCTTAATGTCAGATGCGGTAGTTTACTTAAACAGGAAATCTAGTTTGACAGATATATAATATATATATATATATATATATATATATTAGTGCGTTGCTAAGAGCCTTTGTTATTATTATTTCGCTGATGAAATATCGAAAATTTGGCATGATCGTAATACTTTCGCTTACAGTAGAAATAGAAAGTAAAATAACACTTCCATTTCTAGGCTTTTGATCAAGAACTTCTTGTCGGATCCCTAATAGGATAATAGTATTTAACCCTTAGCAGGAAATATAGGTCTCTCAGACCGCTAGAAAAATTTCTTACTATTAAGTTGGCATTCCTTAAAGGCGCTCCGCTTTGTGAACTTTAGTACCTTCTTATTGGTTATCCATAAGTTTAAGTGTGAGTTTACATTCCAAATTTTTTTTTTTTTAAGAGTTTTTTGGTTACCTCCTAAACACTACCTGGTATTAAAGACCGCTACTTCTATTTGTGTAAGCAATTTATAGGTATGTCAGACCGTGTACTTCTTTTCAAGTAATTTTTTTTTTAAGTTTGTTTCAAGTTTTTGTTTATTTTATTTTAAGTTATTGTACTGTCATTTTCCCCTAGACATAAAATGGCTTCTCAAGACATACGTTTTTATCCAAGCAATCCTGACTATAATTCGAAAATTGAGGCATATTTACGAAAATTAGACGAGGAATCTGAAAATGAAGATGATGATGTATTAGGAGATATAATTTCCGATTCTGAAGACGACCCAGATTATGTAGGCAATGAGGAAGAATCTCACACCTCCAGCTGCGCAAGCAATGACGAGCTGGAAGAAGAGCTAAGCTCTGAATTAGCTAATGCGACACTTCAGCAGTATCTGCCTGAAAAATTGGTCGGTAAGTCCGGGTTTGAATGGAGATCAAAACAATCTTGCGCCGTGCAGCGAACACCTGCTCACAACATTATCAAAGGTTTGCCTGGCCTATTAGCACCCGCGAAAGCTCTAGGTGAATGTGCATCAAGCGAGGAAATCTGGAATTTACTTTATGTGACCACCATCATAAAAGAAATAGTAAAGTGGACCAATGAGAAATTGGAATACTTTCATAAGCAGCAGAGTCCCATCAGAAATCAAATTTTCGACTTACTGATGAGCTTGAGATAAAAGCTTTGATAAGTGCGCTGATGTTAACGTCGATTTACAAATCGGGACGTGAAAACATGTTTTCATTATTCAAAACAGGTCCCTGTGGGCGGCCTATTTTTCGTGCACTAATGTCTGCAAAGAGATTCCAAATTTTAATACTGCCTTTGCGATTTGACACAACTCCAACGACCGTAATGTTCGTAAGGAAACAGATCCAGCTGCCGCAATTTCTTTCATATTCAACAATTTCTTTAGAAACTGTCAAAAAGTTTCCAAAAGTATGTTGTTAAAAGTAATGTTATTTGTTAAAAGTAATGTTATTTTCATTAAATTTAAAAGTTTAAATAAACATAACTCAAATAAAAATATTTTAATTGAGTTATGTTTATTTGAAGAAACGTTTAACATAGCGGTCTTCCAGACCTATAATTCCACATACGTTGCCGAAATACATACTTCTCGCCAAGAGTTAAATAGATATTTTGTCTATAGAAACACTTATAACACCCTCTCATAGTCCGTACCCAGAAAAAAAACCTTGTTTTCATACACAGCGTATATCAATATTTAGATGAAAATTCAATTTGTAAAATCTGGTATGATCGCATTACTTCTTCTTATGTAGTAAAAGAAAATAAAAAATTCGTTTATTTAGAAAATGAAACAATAAAACAAAAAAAAACAAAGTACAAAGTAACTTTCAATGTAAAAGAAAAAAAAAAAGAAGATAAGTAACGGAAAACTTTCTCTACCCCCTCCCTTCACTACAAAATAGTGAAGAAATCTACCTGAACAAAATATTGTACAATAACTTCTTCCCCCGCCTCCAATGGGCTGCTTCCAAATATATTTACTTCATTCTGATGATATGTGAGTGTGTAACAGGAATAGACGAGGGACTAGCAGCAGCAATACTTTGTTGATATATTCAAACAAAACAGCATATGTCTATAAAAGCGAAAAAGTTACAATGTATCAGAAGAGTTTATACTATTCCTATATATAGTGGTAGGGGAAAGAAATAAGTCGAATATGGTACGCGAGAGAAATCTTTACAAACAAAATACTACACAGACTATTTGCATATATATAGATGAAAAAGTAAAAGGGGGAAAGGGGGGGAAAAAAAAATTCCCCTTCAACACACCCCACAACTTATCTTTTTACTTTTCCCCAGGAAAAAAAGTATTAACTTAGGCGTTAAAAAAAAAAAAAATAAATGTGCGAGTAAAAGTACGAAAATAAAAGCGAATGGACGAAGTATTGTGGCAAGAACAAAGCGTAGTGGAAAGAAAATAACGAGACTTTATATATATGTAAAAGACAAAAAAATAAAAAAGTTAGTAATAACTTTTCTATAAGTTTTGTTCAAAAAAAAAAAAAGAAATTGTGAGTTAAAAAATTGTTAAGGGAAAGAAACGTCGTCGAAAAAGAAGGAATGAAGACTGGAGGTAGATACACTGGACGAGAAGTGTTGGCAAATGTTCCTTGATAAAACTAGATTAAAAGAAAATAACAATTTCACCAAACAAAAAAAGAATCTGCGAAATTTGTTTTGTTCACAATCATAATCATGCAAAGTTTGTATTTTTTGTATTTATTATTTATTTTCTAAAAGTTGGCAATCTAAAATTGATTTAATTTTTCTTTAAAAAAAAAGAAAGAAGAAAATCTAGTGTGAAACACTCACAGAACTTTCTAATTAATTTTCTTTGGATGATTAGAATCAAAGTAAACTAAAGTAATGCCTTTTTTTTCAGGCGGGCTTAACGTCCATCTACCAAATTAGGTGTCGTGGACGGGGGTTGGAAGCACATACTTTACTATTAACATTTTTTTACGAATATAAAATTTAGTTATACGCTGGACTCGAACTGGCGATCTCCAAGTTACAAGTCCATGCTCATAACCACTACACCAACATCCGCCCTATAATCAACTGTAATAGATAGCACTTTAGAGATAAACATAACCCAACCTAGGTCCTAAAAGTGCCCTTAAATGAATTATTCCCAGAGAAATATTTAAGATAGAGTAGATCTTTGTATGTTTAGTTTATACATGAAGTTTCAAGAAAATCGTTGGAGCCATTTTTTTTTTTTTTGAGAAAATTGCGAAAAAGTGAAAAAAAAATCATTAAGTAAATTAGTAAAATAAACGCACTTCCAGTTTCCGATTTTTTTTCAAACTCGGAATTTCAATGGCAGAACTGTCTAATAAACTGAACTAGCACTTTAGATGGAAATCTAACCCCACCGCTCCCCCATATTTGCCCTTAAATGAATTTTCCTAGACAAATGTTACAAATAAAAGTTGTAGCTCGTTGCATGTGTAGTTGAAATAACAAGTTTGATGAAAATCGTCGGAGCCATTTTTGAGAAACACGCAATAAAGTAAAAAGAAACAACTACTGAGTAAAGTGTCGTAGTAAAGTGGCACTTCCGATTGAGGAATTTTGACAGATAACGTATAGTCAGATCCCATGGTGATACCTAAATGGAATATCAAGTTTCAACTTTCTACAGCTTTTCGTTTTTGAGCTATGCTGTCCACATACACACAGAGTTCTGTTCACATACACACGCACGCGCACACACATATATAGACCACTTTCTAACACCACTTTTTTGGACTCAGGGATCCTCAAAACGGATATTTCCGGTGAATACTCGATATCGAAAATTTGACACGATTACAATACTTCCTCCTACTAGGAATAAGAGAAAGTAAAAAAAAAAAAATGGAACTTTGTGTGTGTGTGAAGCAATCACACGGCTCCCTCTTACAGCAAATCTCATTATTCTCAATAAATATCATTTCTTCAAACTTGAACTGTTTAACGTCACGACCCAGCTACACTCAGAACGCTCGAAATTAATGTTCGTGGATGAAAAAGTTTTAAAAAAAAAGTGATAAGGGTTTAAAGAAACCCGATAATGAAGTGCTATCGAGAATTTTTTTTTTTATTGATATTTACAACTGCAACAACTACATATGTTAAATGGCAACTTCTTAAATAACAGGAGTGTGGATTTTGGAGAAGACATTGTATTGGAATCAGATGTCTTGAAGAGGGTTATGATGCGACGAATGGTTGGGAATTAGTTAGAGATTTTTAGAGAGTTGTTACTCGAAATATGAACTACTAATTTACTAAAATAGACTATATTTTAACAATAAATTAAACATTTGAAAAGGATAAAACTACAATTAATTTAAAATGATTTAAATGGTAACTAAGATGCACAACTATAATGATTGATGAATAAATATATGTTTAAAACCTTAGATAGGGAAGCGCTCGCTATGTATGAACTGACGTGTAACTGATGAAAGTTGATAACTTGTAGATACTGATGTAGAACTGATGATATACTGCTGTTATACTGATCCCCTTCTCCTGTGGAGAGACGTTTATATTGGCATTACTCACACATTGACAGGTGTGTAATTACAAGTCACACTAAAGCATCTCTTGCCGTGTGTTGACCCTAAGTCTTGAATAGGTCGGTGACCAGTGTGGCGACAGATGGTGGCGGTTATCAAAAGACTGTAGCCAGGTGGTATTTTGAATGTTTGTTGACCCTTGTATATCGTCCAGGTGGCTTCTGTACACTGACCCTATAATGACCCTTGTTGAAAGGGTTCTTGTTGAAAGTGTTTTAGCGGTGTCTTTGGCGGTATTCCTGTGACCGTGTACTGACCCTTGTTTTGTAAGGGTTTTTGTTTGCCGCGTCTCTTGACCTGAATGATAGCGGCTGGCTGGCACAACTAGTTATAATTTTTATAATTTAAAAATTATATCTTTTCCTTTTGTTATCACATTACAACATCCAGCGATGGCTTTCCACTATCTTGAGTTATTCTATAAGATGGTCACGGGGCCATCTTCTCTTCAGCGCTTGCGTGGATTGTCGGGAGTAGAGTTTGAATGATTAAGGCTGGTGAATTAAAGGATTAAGAAGACCAATTGTGGATGAATGGAATTTAAGCAATTAAAGTAATGTTTACATCAGTGAGCGACAATTTTCCGAAGGATTTTTGATTGACTGAATATGGCGGGAATCGAAACGTTTGGTAATTCCCCTTATTTCTAGGCCATATGACATATAGGTCTCAGAAGTACTAGTTAGAGAAGTCTTTTATACTTAGAGTGTATGGTTAATGTGGTTCGGCGGGAGGATTTTTCTACCTAGTGTAAATACAATGTATTAATTTTTTGCGAGTTAAATTTTATCTTCTATTTTACTATGCTAAGATTCCAGTTGAAGGATATGTTCTGGTATAGCGATAGCCATTCAAGAGTTCAAGGTTTACAAGGAAAGGATTGCAGCATCATCTAAGTTAAACTACCGTGATTAAAAAAAAAAAAAGCCAAGATCGGGGAATTAGCATTTTCAGACAAATTTTTACTCCAAATTTTTGTGTTAATTAACATTTTGTAGTTGAGAGTATTGAACAGCAAATTTTGGAATGATACTTTATTATTAATGATGAATGCCCAAAGCCGTGGGATTAAGCGGCCAATAGGGCTCTTAAACTTCTCCCTCCCGAACAGGGTAAAAGAAGCAGCTTCTTCTCCTAAGAAGACTTTCCCAGCAATCCGCTAGTCTGACTACAATATCTTAAGATATCCTTAAACTCCAACCCCCCCCCCAAACATTCCCTTTTCCTAAATATGGCGAAACCTATTATTGGCAAAACGGAGGCGCTGACCTAAGTAGTGGTACACGGTTTCCCTGCCACCATTGTCATAATTCTGACACAAAAGAATAGACGTTCTGCCACTTTGAGGATATACCAAACGGAGAAGGTGACTTAGAGAGGGAGTATTCGACTTAAATTCAAATATATTATCAGTATATGCACCTTTTCATACTTTTTTTTTATTCATATATGTGTATACATATATAAAAGTCAATTTAATACATTTGCAGAAAATATTTAATATCAACACGTGAGTAAAAAGGATTTTTACACACTTGTTTAGTTGCCCCATTCGCTGTGCTCATGTGATCAATAACTGAGCTCAAGTGTAAAAAAAAAAATATTACTTTACTTACTGTTTGATAAATAACTATTACGTCACTTGTCGGGGAAAGATAATGGATCACTTGTAATTAAAAGTACAATTTCACTCTTCACTAATTTTGATTTAATTATTTTCACATTATTATACAGTTTCAAAAAGTAAAAATTGTAATACATATTTGCCCCTATGAGAATTAAGTTTTTCCAAATCACAATAATAAAAATTATTAAAATCTATGGCTGATCAGTAAATTTCATTTGTATGAATATTGGTGATCAATGCAACAATCTGTCAAATGATATGTTCACTTCCATGAACTGGTACTAAAAGTTATCTCTCTAGAACATCCCTATTGATATCAATGGGCGCACCGTCTAAGATGGCAACTTGAAAACACTTGTCACAATCATAAATGATGCATTAACAATCATTCATAAATGCAAACCGTTCTGATTATATTTTTACAAGAACTAATTAGTTTTCTAAACAGTGAAACTAGATATCGATGATATCTGGAGCAGGTAAGCTTAGAAAATATTGTTCATATGCTTACTAATTATCAATTACGTAATTACTGCCTCCGAAAACCGAGAAACTGTTTCCAACTTCAAGTGCATCTATTTAGTAAATTTAATTTATTATAGAAGTAAATACATGCAAAAAAATCTGGTGTCAAACACACAAACAACTTTCTCTTACTCCAGTTTTCAAAATTGAAACTGAAAAATTTTATTGTTAGTGTATCAAATTTGATGAAATTCATCGGAATTGGACAAAATTTGTCGAAAACTGAAAAACGCACTTCCGGTAAAAGCGCACCTCAGGTTCACTAATTTTCTTGAAACCCGAAATTTTGGCCATCTATTTATTTCTAACTAATTTTGTTAGAATGGTAGAATTGTATATAATCAACTATAATATCACTTTAGAAAAACCACCCGAATCATCATCCGAAAACCCCCTGAAATGACATTATCAAAAGAAATGTTTCAAATAAAAGTTGTAGCTCTTTATATGTGTAGTACACATTTCTACTTTAAAGAAAATCGTTGGAGCCGTTTTCTAGAAAATACCAGAAAACTGAAAAATACATTTCAGTAAAAACGCATTTCCTATAATACGATTTTTTTCAAACTCGGAATTTCAACTACATATTTAATTCCAAGTAATATTATTTAGATGACAGAATTGTATACTAAACTGAAATAGCTGTTTAGAGGAGAACCTAACCCCACCACTCCTTCAAAACTACCCTTAAGTGAATTTTCCCGGAGAAATGTTTCAAATAAAAGTTGTAGCTCTGTGTATGTGAACTTGATGTACCAAGTTTCAAGAAAATCATCGCATCCATTTTTGAGAAAATCGCAAAAAAGTAAAATTCAACTTGTAAAGTGGTACTTCCAGTTGAGGAATTTTGACAGATGATCCATTGTCAGATCCCATGGTGATACCTAAACGGAATATCAAGTTTGAACAGTCTAAGATTTTTCCGTTTTTGAGCTATGCTGTTCACGTACACACATACATACACATAGACACACACAATTTTCTAAAAATCACTTTTTTGGTCTTAGAGGGCCTCAAATCGGATATTTCCGGTGAAAAAATAGATATCGAAAATTTGGCACGATTATATAACTTTCTCTTACTAGAGAGTAAGAGAAAGTAAAAAGAAAGCACTGGTCGATGCAGTCCAGGCTAAGTGAGCAATTTACTGATCTATGTAGCAGTTAGTAGAGTGTATTCGCTCAGGCAAAATCACAGAAATACGTTTAATAATTCAGTTACGCCAGTGAGTAATATACCTTTTGAAGATCGATGTGAAAACATTCCTGCAGCTGGGGCGGCTGAGATGGGCGCTCTGACTTTGGTAGTTCCGAGCCCGCTAGCTGAGGTCATTCTTTATTCTATAGAGGCCCATTTTCATCTTCTTCCATAGCATGCCAACCCCTTCACTCGTTCCCATCCACCCTCCACTTTGGCTTCCCTTCGCACAAAGCTCTCCAAATCAGGGGGAAAAAAATAGTAGGAAGGACTTCCAACTTATCTTCAATTCTTAATCTTATTTCCACCTTACCCATTAGCATTCAACATTATTCATCTATCGACTGACTCTTCCATTTTTTACTAACTTCATTTTTTAAATTGCTAATAAGCTTTTATTTACTGTTTACTAAGCTGAAAATATTTTTTTTAATTTTTACTTTTAATTGACTCATTTGTAAATATCAAAGATGGAATCTTACTTTCATTAATTTCTTATTTATATTATATATTTACAATGAACCGTTTTATATTGATTACTTCAACATTTCTATATCACTTGCGACTGAATACCTCTGAACAGAACTGGGACAGATGAGAAACCAAATTTTTGTACAAATTAAGAACATAAAATTTCTTTAGAACATTAAACATGGAGCCAACAATCTGTTGTGAAATATTGACACGACTTTCTCGCAATGCAAATTACATAGTTTCAATTGGCTACATTTTTTAAAAACTTAGAATTTTTATTGACTGTTAAAAACACTTAATTTTTATATTTTTGGGAGAACCAAAACTGTAATAAAAATGTTAATTTTATGGCAGAGTTTATATAAGTAATAGATCTATGGTCGTTTAGTTACAATGATTAAAGAAATTCATTCAGTCGCAGAAAAACTGAAGAAAAGTTCATTAATGTATCACTTTCAAAAATCAACCGATATTTATAAATCGGAATTTGGATAAAAATTCCGAATTAAATTATTACTTATATTATACAGGTTTGAGAAGTAGCGACCCCACTGGTTGACCACAGCTTAGTAGTACTCCATGCACTTCTTCAGAACAGTACACAATAGACTTAATTTACATTCAAGATTACTTACTCCACACTTTGCACACAAGGACAAATATAGTACACAAACTAAGGTCTCCGCCTTTAGTCAAATGGCGTTAGCTAAAGATGAAGGAAGGGATTAGCTCAGTGGTAGTGCGCTGGACTAGCAAAGCGGAGATCCCGAGTTCGAATCCAGCATAATGCCCTTAGATTTTCTCTTCCTAGAAACCTCTGCAGTTCAATGTCCGGTGATGGGCAGTGTCATCTAGATCTAGAAAACAAGGCTCCAGAGGCCGGCAGTGCACTGAGGAGGCTCCTTGGGGTGGGGAAGGGCACAATAGATCTTTAAGGTCGCAGTGCAATGAACTCCTAAAGCTATGTAATCTAATCTAAGATTATACAGATGTAAAAAACTTATAATTACTTATATATAATCTAAAAGAAATGTCTAAATTTCCCACAGCCATAGAATGTCATTAAAATGAATTTTCATGAAATGATTTTTTCAGATAAATGTGATAGACCTACATATATAATATGCATAAAAAAATTAAAAAAGAGATCTGGAACCATTTTCAAGAAATTCGAAAAAACAGGCCTGAAATAGCCATTCAGTAAAGAGGTTGACCGATTTTGGACAAAAACTTATGGTCGCGTACCCTGGCAGTACCTAGATGAAATATCAATTGAATCATTTTGAGATTTACCGTTCATGAGTTGTACTTTACTTTAGCCAGACAGATATACACCAGGCCAATTTCTGAACTGCATTTTTTTTTCCCCTTGAAAGACATCAAAACATGCATTTCTAATAACAGGAATGCAATACTATCTTTTACAGTAATAAAAGAAAGCAAAAATAGGTTATACTTTCAGTCCGCAATAAAGAGCAACTACGAAAAAAAAATTATCAAGCTAAGAATATCTGGTCGATATTATTATTTATTATTCAAGTTAAATATTAATTAATATTACTTCGTAACACTAGTTTTATGTGGGGCACAGTGGATTTGCTTTACCAAAAAATAGACGCTTCTTTAGTGTGCCTCTAATATGTAACTCTATTATTAAATAGATGGGGTTACCCGCTTGCTACATACAGAACACGGTCTAATTTTTTTTTTTTAATTTAAGGCGCGTCAACAACTATAATCCTTGATCATCTATCGTGCATTGCCGGCCTCTGGACAGTGAGCTGAAACAAAAATTGCCGGAGCTATTATACAGAAAATACACATTCTCAAAACCCATGAATAATAAAAAAATCTGGTGTGACACTCATGCGACATCCTTTAGCATAATTTCCTCCATTATTATTGTAATGAAATCATGCTAACAAATTCACCATAGTTGCGCTCAATAGTTCCCTTTAGAAGCCTACCGAGGCGCCACCATTACATGATTCGGAGAAAATCGAAAAATGCCGTAAAATCCATTCAGTAAAGTGCTTTAACGATTTCCGACAAAAACTTGATTGTCGGATAGCCTTGCAGTATCCAAATGAAATATCAATTAGAACTTTCTAAGATTTACTGTTCTTGAGTTAAACTTTAGTAAATAAAGAAAAAAAATGTAAATATGGTAAATACGAGTGGACCGTATAATATAGAATTCAAATTTAAAATGTAAAATAAATATGGAAATAGATAGTAAAAGAAAAAGTTCGTAGTCTCTATACAATAACTAATTAGAGAATGACAAAAAGGGAACTGTTTAATTTTATTGTTACAACATAGACCATAGGAAAGTCGCTTACATTGATACGCAGAATTCCTTATTCGTTATCCTGAAGACCTCGAAACAAAGGGTAAAATAACAAAAGAGATATAGCCCTTAAATGCATCCGAGTCCAGAAGATTCTTCACCACACTCTGCAAGCTTCAGTTGATAAATGTGAATAACAATTAAGAGTGAGGTAAACTTGTATGGCATACCAGAGAGAAGACCCCGGAAGTAACATCTGGTAACTGCATAGGTGAACGGGCACAACTAGACGAGGTTAAGTCTCTGTGAGTCAGAATATCATCAACGATCTAATTAACAAAAAGTCCGGACATGTGCGGCATAACAAAAACACAACCGGAGGTAACAGACCGGGCGGTGTTCGTCTTAGAAACAAGCACCGCTGCACTCAAGTATATGTGAACTGCATAGGCCGGGAGAATTGTATGACCGACTTCATCGGGTAATTAGTTGTCCTACTCGTTCAAAAGCTTAATAGGACAGCAAGAGAAGTTATCTTCCGCAAAGGGGTTATCCGCTTGTTGCATACAGAACATGGTCTAATTTTTTTTAAATTTAAGGCGCGTCAACATCTTTAACCATTGAACATCTATCGTGGATCAACATCTATCGTGCATTGCCGGTCTCTGGACAGTGAGCTCCTAGCAAATGGCATAATAGACTAGGAAAGTTTAATAAATGATTCAAGAACGGATAAGTAAAAAGT
This sequence comes from Triatoma infestans, assembly GCA_011037195.1. Classification (NCBI taxonomy): domain Eukaryota; kingdom Metazoa; phylum Arthropoda; class Insecta; order Hemiptera; family Reduviidae; genus Triatoma; species Triatoma infestans. The sequence goes on along the minus strand of JAAEAF010005007.1, from coordinate 72,048 downwards.
CCGAATGATATAAGAGTTAATTAGTAAAATTTACTAAGATAGTGTTAAGACCCGCCCTCCAGAATAAAACTATTACAAGAAATTGGCGGCAAATTAAAATATTAAATTAAATAACGAACAGTGGCAATACATAAAAACACTAGAGTAATTTTTAACATCCACACTTTCGAGTTTGAAATGCAAGTTTGAATCCAAAGTTTCGAATTTCTGATGTTGAAAGACATCAGAATATGCATTTCTAATAGGAAGAATGCAATACTTTCTTTACAATAATAAAAGAAAGTCAATTCAGTCGACAATAAAGAGCAACTACAAAAATTATTATTAAGCTTGGCAAATTCTAAGAGCTATGCACTGAAATAAGAAACAGAAAAAAGTTATTAGGTTATTTGTTACGCATTATAAATTAATAATCACTTTGTAAGACTAGATTTATATGGGGCTTTACCAAAATAGAGCTTCTTTATTGTGCCTCTAATAATGTGGCTCCATTATTCAAATTAACATTTATTAATAAAAGATAACAAATATGAAGGATATTTAATTATTTAAGTAAATACGATAAAAATAAAGGAAATAAGTGATAATTTAAACAAAAATATGTTTTTAATTATCATCCATTAAGTAATTATATGACCAGATAAGGTAAGCAATTTTTAACCTTTACATAACTGTCATATTTATATGCAAAACATACCTTGCTAAAAGCTTTCGATATATAAACAAACAACTAACAATACAATTTTTAATATTTTTTGTAATTCAATTTTTCTAAAAATATCTTGTTTTTCTATGACTATAAACCAGTATATATAGTGTAGTGTTATTTGGAAATAACATCAGTTTGAATCAGTCGGTTTAACACAACGATTTACACAGGCAAGCTCAGCAATTCTTTTTTTATATCTTAAAAAGCATGTATACCGTTACATTAGTAGTGGCTTTAGCTACAGTCAGTTTAGCTTTTCCCCAGGGCACTAAACATCCAGAAGTTTTCCCATTGGTATCACGAGTGGAAACAAGAGACGAAGTCGGACAATATGCTTTACAGTAAGTATTTAAAAATGCCTTAATAATCATTGACTTATAAGATAAACTAAATTTAAATTAAACTGGTATGAAATACTTATATTATGTATTTCTCTAATTGCATGAAATTCTTTTGAAGCTATTAGTGACAAACTTTCTAAACTGTTTGAAATTTTTGAAATATTTGGTGCTTTTTATATTAAATAATTGGGGAATTCACACATAATGAATTCATTGATGTGTCGCTTCGACAGAGCAGAGTGAAGCTATAGCTTCCTGAGAATATCCTCAAATAATTTTCTCGTGAAAAAATGTAAACAGAACCAATAGATCTTCACAAATGGGCAGTTAGTATAGCTAACTCGCTAGTATAGTTATTGAGTAAAAGCACGGAAATCTGGAAAAAACGTTTCGTCAATCTTGGAATTTTAGCAATACGTTTTATTTTCATTATCATTTTTTAGATGGTAGAACTGAATTATTACATTCAGATGGTCCTTTAGAGAGAAGTATGACGTCGCCACTTCCTCAGATCTCTCTAAAACAATATACATGTAAAATAAAAGTTCCAAACAATATTGATAAGGTAGTGTACGATTACTTAGCCGTATTAAATATGACAAATCTCTCTCGTGAGGTTGACAAGAAAATCGAAATCATTTTTTTTTTTTAATTCGGAATTATAACAATATTAATTAACATGTGGCAATTCAATTGGAAGTCTAATGTCATGCCTCTCCTAGAATTTTTCCAAAATAATAGATCTACATTATGTATGTGTAATAAGAGACCATAGTCTTTCAGACCATTCCTTGTTGTATCTCTTGGATGAGAGGATACGAGAAACACTAACTTAAAAGGTGTTTCTATCTGCTCAAGCAGCTAAACTGCGCTTAAGGCGCTGAGTTCATGTGTCTTCTATGCACATTCTATGCTATATGAATGTTCTAAAAGACTGGAAGTGCTTTCCTCTCTGAAGGATGTGCTTCTAGTCTGGATACCAGTCCACATGGGAATTTTTGGGAAAAGGTGGATAGGTTTGCCAAATTGAGCGCCTCTCTCCCTTTCATTGGTCTCGAGCCTGCTGTTAGCGTCTTCTGGCACATGTCTGTCAGGCTTCCAGACATGGACAGCTTCACAGCATTCATCCTTATGGATGAACTCGGTTGGTTTTCGGCAGTCCCTAGTGCGCAACGGGGATTGTCCGGACAAGGCCATTAGTGAGACGTTGCTGTGTTTTTCACCGAGCTCTCTCAGGCATCTGCTTGGATTCCTTACTGGACATTGTGGTTTAAGGAGACATCTCTACATAATGCGGGCTCATGTCGGGTCCATTTTGTAGAGTCTGTGAGACAGAAAAGGAAACACCAATCCATCTTATGACTGATTGCCTGGGTTGTGAGGAAATTAAATTCCGGACCTTTGGTCGGAAGAGCTTAGGCTATTTCCCCCTTATGGAATATTGTCCGATTTATTTGGACTGCGGTGAATCTTAGATGGATTAGATCTGGTTCTGGATATTTGTTCTAGACCAAGTTTGTTGTTGCATTTCTTGGGGTAGCTCTAGGGGCCCAATGGGGCTTAGGGTTTGGCGTAGAGTCTCTCCACAGACAAAAAATAAATAATGATTAATAAGCATACGAAGTTTAGATAAAATAATTTTAGACATTCATGAGATAATCGCCAAAAAATGAAAAATCCTTTGAGTTATATTGTAATTGCGGTTGAAGCATTAAAATGGTTAACTTCCGGTCGGAATCACATTGGTGATATTCAAACAGAATGTGAATTTTTTTTTTTCGTTCTTAGAGGACCTCAAAACACTATATTTCCGGTAAAAACTCAATTTCGAAAGAAATTTGATATGATCGCATTACTCCTCTTACTATTGGGTAAAGGAAGTAATAAAAAATACACGTGCGTAACATTCACACGACATTCTTTTTCTGAAATTTAGTTTTAATCTAGAATTTTTAGGAAAATTGTAATTTTTATTGTTATTACAAAAAAAAAAAAAAAATATGTTGGAAATTTAAACTAATCTGATATAGTGGTAGTTTAGACTGACCCCCACTCCAAATTTTTCCGGATATAAATAAATAAAAATCTCACAAATTTCTCTTACTCCTGTTCTCAAAATTATAATTGACAAATGATATAATTTGGGTACCAAATATAACGAAATTCGTCGAAAACTGACAAAACTGTTCAATAAAAGCGCACTTCCGGCTTCCTAATTTTCTACAAACTTGGAATTTTGGCCATCTATTTATTTCTAATTAATTTTGTTTGGATGATAGAGTTGTATCGTAGTAAAAAAACTAACTAGTAAAGTGGTACTTCCGGTTAAGGAATTTTGACAGATAACGCACAGTGAGATCCCATTGTGTTACCTAAACGGAATATCAAGTTTCAGCTTTCTACGGTTTTTCGTTTTTGAGCTATGCTGTTCAAATACACATACATACATACACACAATTTGCTAAAAACCACTTTTTTGAACTTGGTAGACCTCAAAACGGATATTTCCGGTGAAAAGTCGATATCGAAAAAATTTGACACGATTATAATACTTCCTCTTACTGCTAGTAAGTAACAAGATGTTGGAAATTTAAACTAAACTGATATAGTGGTAGTTTAGACTGACCCCCACTCCAAATTTTTCCAGATATAAATAAATAAAAAGAAATAGTATTATGTTATATTCAGTTAGTATAAAATTAAATTCATGGAAAATCGTTGGAGCTGTTTTACAACAAATTTGCAAGAAATTAAAAATCCCAATCTGGAAAGTCGCATATCAATTAACCGGTTTACTTCACAAACGGTTAAGATTTTTCAGTTTAATTAATTCTCTTTATATTGTGAAGATTGGTAGATATACTTTGAAAGAGCATTTTAAAGAGAAGCCTACGTTCAGGCCTTCAGAACAATCCAAATTCGACCAAAAAATCTGGTATTAAACACTCACACAACTTTCCCTTACTCCAGTTTTCAAAATTATAATTGACAAATATTTTAGTTTATGTACAAATTGAAGAGATTCGTCGAAAACTGAAAAAATTGTGTACTTCCGGTTTACTAATTTTCTTAAAACTCAGAATTTTGGCCAGCTATTTATTTCTAATTAATTCTGTTTGGATGGTAGAATTGTTGTACGTTACACTTTATAGAAAAACATAACCCCACCCCCTAAAAGTGCTCTTAAATGAATTTTCTCAGAGAAATGTTTTAAATAAAAGTTGTAGATATTTGCATATTTAATTTATATATGATGTTTCAAGAAAATCTTCGGATCCATTTTTGAGAAAATCACGAAAAAGTGAAAAAAAAAAAATCATTCAGTAAAGTGTTAAAGTAAACGCTCTTCTGTTTATCCGATTTTTTTTTCAAAATCTGAATTTCAACAACATATTCAATTCTAATTAAGATTATTTAGATGACAGAATTGTCTAATAAACTGAAATAGCACTTTCGAAGAAAACCTAACCTCACCCCCTCCCCCAAAAGTGCCTTTAAATAATTTTTTCTAGAGAAATGTTTCAAATAAAAGTTGTAGCTCTTTGTATGTATAGTTCACACACTACGTTTAGATAAAATCGTCGGTGCTATTTTTGAGAAAAATCGCAAAAAAGTAAAGAAACCAACTAGTAAAGTGGTACGTCCGGTTGAGGAATTTTGACAGATAACGTACAGTCAGATCCCATTTTGATATCAAAACGGAATGTCAAGTTTCAACTTTCTACGATTTTTCGTTTTTGAGCTATTCTGTACAAATACAGACACACACACACTCACACACATATATATATATATATATATACCATTCGCTAAAAACCACATTTTTGGACTCAGGGGACCTCAAAACGGATATTTCCGGTGAAAACTCGATATCGAAAATTACTTGGAGTAACAGAAAGTAAAAACACAAGAAAAGTTTGATTATAAAAGCTAAATATTTTGTATTTTTGAAAATTCTTATGATATAATAAATAAATCTTAAGTACTCCATAGATGAGTGATGATTTTTTTTAACGCTTTTCAACGTTCATAAAATCCAACATAACTGTTCATCTGACCTGACTTCAATACCATCTTTTAACTTTGTAATATGCTGCTTACGACATTTTCTACTAGTCTCATTTTCAGCTAAAGCTTTTGTCCAGAGTATTTCAGCTATATTAGTGGCTCCAATTTAAACTGTTCACTGTTCATTGTGGCCGTTGTGGAATAAAACATAAGCTACTCTATAGGTTAACCCATTTTTTTAGTTTCCTACTTCTATATATAGTTATTTCGGCCTCGTTTATCTACAACAAATTTTTATCTAGTAATTTTTGTGAGGCATTAGGATTTTTTTTTCCTTCAGTTTCTGACAATTTTTTTCAAAAACGGCTACATCAATATTTTAAACTTCATATATTGCTGTGTTCAACATGTATTGCTGTTACTTTTATATGAACTTTTTTCGGTAAAAATGGATTTTTGAAGCTGCATTAAATTTCAGATTTCTCAGAAATTCTGTTTCAAAATATCTTACGGTTCTAATCACAATTTATTGTAGGACATAATTAATCAATCATCTTTTCTTTTTTTTACAAATCTCTCATTAAGGAAAAAAGGATTTCTAAAAAATGATCTATGGATCTGAAAAAATTACAAACAGTACAAACTTCATTTTCCATTTAAATAGTTATCCACCGCATAGAGCGGTGTGTAGAAGAAGGGTGGACCTTGGGGTAAATCCGCAGAAAACCATTCTGTACCGTTTCCTAAGAGGAGGGACATTGAAGTATATAAGACATTGTCCTTCTTCGTGGAGATATCCTGGATACCAAGCTCACATGGAACGCACATCTAGAATATATAGCGCAGAAAATAAGGCTATGCTGTGCTACACGGGTCTGTGGGAAGTCATGGGGGTTAACTCCAAGAATGACCCACTGGATTTATACTTGGGCCATCATACCTGTCACAATTTACGGGGCGGTGGTTTGGTGGCATAAAACTGAGCAGAGGACGGCTATGAAATGCCTCAGCCGAGTACAAAGGCTGGTGTGCCTTTTAATTACGGGGGCTTTTAAAAGTGCTCCGACAGCTGCGCTAGAGGTGCTGCTGTGGTTGACACCGCTGCACCTGTTGGGACCAATGTACACAGATTGCGCAACACTGGTCTTTGGAGGCAGAGGGGCTCCTTAGCCAGACATCTAGACATGTTGCTAAAGGTCGATCCGGGCCCGATGTTAAGTATGGCCTAGGATAGCATTTGTCCATATATAACTTCTAGGTTCCATTTCGGGTGTTCCTAGGTTCTAGGGCGGAATGGGCCAAGGGGTGGGAAAAACGCTACCGAACAGGACTCTTGTGGTTTACTAAGATGGGTCTAGGATGGGATGCGAAACTGGAGCAGGAGTATGTGAAATGGGCCCACAGGTACGTATTGAGAGACCGCTGGGCAGATATTCCACAATATTCCAGGCTGAAGTATTTGACATTAAGGTCCGTGCCGAAGAGAACCTGCGTTGAGCCCCAAGGGGCCAGATCATGCGCATTTGCTCGGACAGTCAGGCTGCACTGAAAGCCCTAGAGGCTTACCTAGTGAAGGAATGTCGAGAGGCATTGTCGAGACTCTCCAGGCACAAGTTACAGCTGATGTGGGTGCCTGGACGCATAGGGATTGAGAGTAATGAGATGGCTGATCAACTGGTCAGGAACGGGGCAAATACTCCGTTCATTGATCCAGAGCTTGTCCTGGGGATCACTGGCGGAGCGGTTCGTGCGACGATTAGGGAGTGGATTCGCGGTAAGCAAGAAGAGCTCTGGAGGGGGAGCCCAAGTGCCACACACAGCAAAAGGCTGTGTAAACGAAGGACCAAAATAACCCTTAGTCTGAGTAGGAGCCAGATTTCTCTGGTGACGGACTACTTACGTGTCGTGGCAGGTTCAGGAAGCATCTGCACAAAGGCTTATCAGCGTGGAACCCTTGTGCAGATTATGTCAGGAGGAGGAAGAAACGGCCCGTCACCTGCTATTTGATTGCGTAGCAATTACTAAATTGAGGTATGAGATCTTTGGTACTTTGCGACCTGAGGAGATGGTAGCTCAAAAAGATTTAGTGGTGAAAGTCCTCAAACTTCTTAGGGACGATAACTAGAGGTTATCGAGGATGGCACAATAAGTCTCTATTGGCTGCAGTGCCGGGGTATTGCTCACCCGGGATAGGCAATTATAATAATAATAATAGTAATAATAATAATAATAATAATAATAATAATAATAATACCCACCACATCTGACAAGAAGTGCGTCTAGAACTGAGTGCTATTTTTGGGAATCACTGTGCCCGATTTCCACAAAAAACAACTCAAAACATTACAGATCCATAAACTTGTTATCTGATTAACCCACACATACACACACACACACACACACACACACACACACACACACACACGCACACACCTTGCCCATTGTTTTTATTGGTAACATTTTTTCCAAAAAAATTCACTGTTGGCAATTTTTGCGAGTTTATTATTTCTGCTTAAGTATGGCGATCTTGTAAAATTTTCGAAACTCGAGTTCTCACCGGAATTTTCTCGAAAATGGTGACAATGATTATTTTCTAAATTTAGGACTACAATGTAGTAAACTTTATGTTAGCGCAGCAAAGTATACGTTTCCATTTGAAAGAAAAGATATTAATTTCTGTTATTTGTATTAACTGCGTGAGAGAAAGTAGTTTCATATTTCTGTTTTTCTTTCCTTGTTCTTTTTTTTTTTGTAATTGTTACAAATAACTAATTAAAATATTATATAAATAAGCAAAATAAGATAAACTGAAGAATTTCACTTTATCAATGGAAAGTTATATGCTTTTTATACCTCCAGGGTAGGAAAGCCTCCACAAATTCCATAAACTTTTCAACTAAAACAAAAATTAACATAAAAAAAAAAACACTAAATAAAAACAATGACATAAATATGTAAAATATTTATTTGTCTCACTTTCATATGTAGTATATAAATTCAAAATCATCAGTTTTCCATTTTGAATTGACTAATGAATATTTTCATTGAGAGGAAGGTCGAATTGCAAAAGTTTTTGTCCAAGTTTTGTTGGATTTTTTTCGAAAAAGCCCTTCATCTATTTTCATCAAATTTGGAATGTTTAATGAAGTGAAATAAACCTATCCTAATTTATTTGAAACATTTTTCTGGAAGACGAAAATGATTGGTTGAGAATCTCTGAGATACGGCTTAAATTCAACTGTTATTGCAAGCTTTGCCAAGAGCCATGTGACAGTGGACGCTGCCATATAATTGAAGAACTTCTACTTTAGAGAATTAGAATTAGAATGCTGCAGGGGGTACTAAAACCCAGGCACCGCAGCCTCCCATTGAGGCTTATTGTGCCAACCCCTCAAACCTAGTAGCGGAAGCCTCCCCTCTTCATGAGGTCCAAAACCTTCCCCACCAGTCCCTCCTGAAGCACGATTTCCTCCGGTCTCAACGTGCCGAAGATCTCGTACCTCAGTCTGCCGATTGCAACGCAATCAAACAACAGGTGAGAGGCCGTCTCCTCCTCCTCCTGACACAGTCTGCACAAGGGCTCTACATCCACTAACCCCACCTTGTGTAGATGTTTTTTGAACCTGCCATGCCCAGTAAACAGGCCTGTTATCAGAGAGATCTGATACTTGCTTAGACCCAGGATGTATCTGGTCCTTCTTTCACACAGCTCTGGCATGACCATTTTGCCGTGTTTCGCTCCAGTATCGGTTATGTTCCCTCCGAGTCCAGTCTCTCAGAGCCGCTCTTACCATACTTTTGGCCACCCCTAGAGCAGGTTCCGGTCCGAGGAAGGGAGCGTTCGCTCCCTCCCTGGCCAGTTGGTCGGCTATTTCGTTTCCTATGATCCCCTTATGCCCCGGCACCCATACTAGCCGAACTTTGTTGTGCCGGGCTAATGCCTCCATGGAGTCTCTACACTACCTGACCAAAGGGGAGGTGATTCTGAACGCCCGATGAGCGTTCAGCGCAGCCTGGCTGTCCGAGAAGATGCATATCTCTCTATTTCTAGAGTCCATACGCAGGTTCTCCTCAGCACAGATCTTTATTGCATACACTTCAGCCTGGAATACTGTGGAGTAACCCCCGAGAGGCCTCGCAATACGTACCTCCGGTTTGACCCCATAAATCCCGGCTCCAGTTCCGCAGGCCATTTTGGACCCATCCGTAAACCAGGATCCCCCAATCCGGCCCCGTTTCTCCCAACTTTTAGCCCACTCCGACCGTGACGTTACTATCACTTGAAAGGGGAGCTCATAGTGGAACGTTGGACAACTCACCTCCCCAGCACTTCTACTTTACTTTAATGCTTTTAATATATTCTTTTATTAAATTACTGAGGATTTAATTAATAATAATAATAATAATAATAATAATAATAATAGTGTTTTATTAATATCATATTTACATAATTCACATAAGCAAAATAATAACACAACATAGGCATGGACCAAGGTCCGTCCGCCAAGTTGACCAACGGTAAATAAAATTTATGCTCTGTATTAAACAAAAAGTAAACACTGCTGTATAAGGGATACATAATAGAAATAATCTAGAACAAGAACAAAAATAAATAGATAAATTAAAACTTCTGCATTTAATAATAACTGATTATTATATTTAAATGATTATATATATTACAAATACAAATATATATATATGATTATACAAATACTGGTTTTCAAAATTTAGACATAATCCAAAATTATTTTAATACATAAAATAATAATTTTTAATACATAAGAATAACAAATTAGTTAACGAGAGGGCAGATTCATAAATTACCAGCCTAATAATTAAACTCATTAATTAAATATGACCTATATTTCAAGGCAGAGACAGTATATTTATAAAGTTTTTCCCATCCATAAAGACCATTTAAATAATTTATTCACTCCACTGATCACATAGAGACGGACCAAATTCTAACTTTTTAAAATTAAAAGAATCTAGCTAATTTAATTAACTTTAATTAAATTGTTCTTCAATTTTTAACAAAACCAATTTCATAAAATGATTAAAAAACAACTTTTTACACAATATCACCAAAAATCCGATTCAAAAACCGTTATTTAACCACTGAAAAAATGGATTTATTGCAGAGCACACTAAATGTGACCGTTCTGTATCAATCACAACAGCCATGTCTGAGGATTTAACTATACGTGTTATAATTGTGACGAATCGAATCTGTAATGACATGGCAAAGTCATTGGCATCGGCAAAGTCATTGACGTCGAATACACCAAAAGAAAGATTTACAACTAGTGGTCCAGCCATCTGCTATCTAAACAAAGCTGGCAGTAATAAAAAAGCAACCATTGGCCGCCAACAGACGCGGTCAATAAACAACAAAGCTCCTTTCATCAATACTTAATCAATAAGCAAGCACCGCTATAAGGTTGGCCACTGAACTGACCTGAATAAGGTCTTCAAACTACGAAGGTCGCATAAGGCAGATGTAATGGAATCAGATATTGGACGTTCTGATCCCACCGCTGCCACCAGATGTAATGGAATCGTTTATTGTGTGATTCCTGGAGTAACAGATGTCTTGAAGAGGGCGGAAATTAGTTGAGAGATTTTGGGAAGTTAGTGCTCGAATAATTAAACGGTTTATATAAAAATAAACTATAATTGAACAATACTTTGAACGTTAGAAATGGTAACTAATAATTATAAAATAGGAATAAATATAAGTTAAATAATTAATAAATTAGAAGGACTAAAATAACTAACTAAGATGCACTACTAATAATGAGTTTGAATATAACTGAATTGCCGCTCGGGTATATAGACGTGCTCGATTGGTTGTAGCTGATATAATGATTATGTCGTATATGGTAGAGTTTATATATATATTGTTGTTCACACTCACACCAAGGCATCTGTCTTAGTGTGGGGCCTTGTGCGACCTTCGTAGTTTGAAGACCTTATTCAGGTCAGTTCAGTGGCCAACCTTATAGCGGTGCTTGCTTATTGATTAAGTATTGATGAAAGGAGCTTTGTTGTTTATTGACCGCGTCTGTTGGCGGCCAATGGTTGCTTTTTATTACTGCCAGCTTTGTTTAGATAGCAGATGGCTGGACCACTAGTTGTAAATCTTTCTTTTGGTGTATTTTGCCGACGTCAATGACTTTGCCGATGCCAATGACTTTGCCATGTCATTACAAATCTAATCTAGAACTTTCATAAGGCTCATCATCAGGCAGGTTCATAAGGAAGTTAAGCACTTTTAGGTCGCCAATGGGCCTAAGCATTGTGCACTCCGCCGAGAAAAACAACTCATATCAGACCTGTTTCATTAAAGGGTTGAGATTTCTGATCCCGGATTAGGCACTAATGTAGGAACGCCAAATTTCAGGAATTATCTGCGAACATAATGGTCGCACTCTCCAAGAAGATAAAAGCGGTATCTTTTGCCGCACTTCCTACAGAGTGCATCCGCAGTGAGGAGACCTATACTGTGTAGATGTTTCATTAAAAGGCAATGCCCTGTGACTAGTGTAGTGATTCTTTTTAGCTATACTTTTGTTTTGCCAAGATAGACCTTGCGAGTTCTTCAAGATCCCTCTAAGAAAATATTAGAGTCCCTCTGCTCCGCAGTGTGTTTCCAATATAGTGTATGTTTCCGTATTAGCCATTCTTCAAGCCCCACCGTTGGTTTTGGACGAGAGGCAGCAGAAAGGCTCAAGGTCAATGGGCATTCATGAGGCATCCTCTTTTGCCAATGTTCAGCCTCTTCGTCTACCTGACTCCCTGTGTCCCGGCACCCAGCCTAGCCAAAGGCTATCGTGGTTTACCAGAGACTCCCAATCCTTCACGGCGTTCCTTGACGTTCAGGAATTTCATTCAAAACATAAAATTTATTTAATTGGAAGATGACAGCACTGACATTTCTTTTCAATCTCTAGTGATATCGTCACTTTTATCTCTAGTGATTGAAAGTATAAATTTAATTACTGAATTTATTGGAGTAATTCAACTGTTTTTTTTTTTTTTTTTTAAAATAACTGTTCAAAATAAATCAATGCATTACTTAAAAAAAAAAATTGTTTTGAAACACATCATTTTCTTTTTTAAAAATGTTTATTTGACTTAAATGCATATATATAGGTAAGTAGAATGGTAGCAGACCTATTCTATTACAGTAATGATCTACGAGCTCATCCAGAATTCTACTAATGTCACTTTTTGTGTCCAATGTTTCAAAAAATAATACGATGTATCTAATAATGTGCAGTTAGTAACTAAGTTTAATGACAATCTTCTATTTCGACAAAATCGCAAGAACTATAAAAATACAACTGTTCCGATCAACCGATTGTCTTCAAACTCGTAAGTTTGGTAATATTTGATGAAAAAAATTTATTTAGGGTATCCTGCTATCACTTAATCATGTTTTAATTTTCTGTAATTTCCTATTTTTAAGAGAGCTGACATCAAACACAAACTTACACACAAATTAATAACTAGAATCCACAATCTCTCTGGTTAAGTGGACCTCAAAACATGTACATCGGTGAAAATTCAATAATTTTAAACTCTGACAAGAATGCAATACTTTCCCTTACAGCTATGAGAGAAATTTACAAAAAAATGATCATCTTAGATTTTGTTATAATTACTTGTGCCTGGGGCATCTAAGAAAACATTTTATTAACCTCCTAGACTTTTCATCATGATTTTTCACGTCTTTATCCGGCTAGATTTTGATCAGGCTTTTCCCGTCATTTCATCTCCTTCTCTTACAAACTCCTGCATATACCTCCTCAGATTGCTTTACTTCCAGGCTACTTAGCTTCTGTCACCAGAGTTCTCTTTTTTTGACACCATTAGGTTCCATGACACTCTACTGAATTTGTCAAGTACCATTTCCTCTTCTAAGCTTATTTTTTCCGATTCAAAATATTAAGAATTTAAAGCAAACATCGATTGAAAATTATTTTCCGAGACGAGAATGTTCATTGATTGAAAATATGAGGAATCTTTCAGTTAACCTTCCAAATTAATAGGTAAATATGGCCTATTTTATCATAAATACGATTTCTTTTCTTTTTATTTTCTTTATTTTTGGACCAACCAAAGCGGGAGATTTTGCCAGTAAGGACTTACAGAACTTACTCCTCCTTTTAAAGAGATATCTTCCAAAAGTTGTTGTGATAGGTACCTCAGAGCTGGAAAGCATCAAAGATAGCCTGCTTCTTTTTGTGGCCATCGACCGGTTTCAGGGGTTCGCCCATCATCAGGATGTTTTTGTCAAACCAGTGTGATAACATAGACTTGCACAGAGCAAATTCAGTTAATACAGTATGTTTTGACATAAAACATACTGATGATGAGCGAACGCCCCAAAACCGACTCGATGACCATAAAAAGGAGCAGGCTATCACTAAAAATTTCTCTCTGAAGTTATCTTTCAACTTTATTAAATTCTCTTTATTGTCTATCGTTTGCCTCATCTTCAACTTTTTTTGTTTTTTGCCTACGCAAAGAATAGATACGATTCTTACCCACAGTAAAGGCAGCCTGTGAAGCGTACTTCGAATTTAAACCACGTCCTCCTCGTTGAAGGTTAAACGCCGGGCAGCAGCTTGCCATTAAAAAAACATAACTTCGATACCAAAATAACTTCCTTCCAAATCAGATATATCCGAACAAATGGACGGATTGGCATTCCTAATGTTGCATCTCATATCTTAGATTCGTAGACATAAATTCCTCTTAACATGCAGTTCCTATTCTCGCTAGATATTAACGAAAATTTCATTGTTAATCTGGAATTTTTTCCACTTTAAAGTGACATTAAATTGCCCCCCTCCCTCACCTCCAATGGTATATAAGATAATACCCATTGTATACTGTTTACTATCGCCAACAATCTCTTCAATACTTCCAAACACTCTTACGAATTAAAAACTGTTTACTCCCACCTTTTTACAACCCTACTGAGTGCAATTATATGAAATCAATTAACCAGTGATATTGGCTTTAATTTCACTCTATTAATCAGGATGGATTTGAATTTGAATTGTAAATAGAAAAAACAATCATTAAACCTTGATAATTTTTTTTTTTTACTATTATTATTTTTCATTTTATTTTATTTTTAAATATTTATGTTAGGGGGGGCCGACCTATTCAATCAATAAAAATGTATATTTAAAGTGGCCTTGTTGAAAGAGATTTCATAGTATTTAAAAAAAAAAAAATATCTTTGGGCAGTAGTTTATATGTATATATTGCACAGAAGAGATTTCTATCAGTTAGGTGATGGAGAAAATCGGTGGATTTAGAGATAGAGGTAGTCCAAACGTGTGGTAGAGGTTTACCATCCTGTCCAAAGCAGATCCCATGTTAATCCTGGGGTATGTGCGGCATTGAAGTGAATAGGGTTGTACTGTGATTCATGTGACTATAGCAGAGAGTAAACTACGAGCTTAAACCGGCTATCCTATACCCGTCCTGCCCACAGTTCCATACACCACTATCAACGTACCAACAATGTTTATGTATGTATTGTAGGCAGACGCTATCCGCCTCTTTGAATATATATATGCATGTGTGTGTGTGTGTGTGTGTAGGTGTAGATTTGGTGAGCCAAATCACCACACCAAGCGCTATCCCCACCAAACATCTCTATGTGATGATGCTTAACGCCTACCCATTATCCCAACAGTGAGAAACATTGATGACACGCTCCCATCCCTATATAGGGAGTTAAGGTATTTTGCGCTAGGTGGACAACAATACCATTTCTAAGCCCAATTAATGGCTAACTACCATAATTTTCACTAAATGCTATGTTTCTCTGTTCATTCTAGGTATCAAATTGCTGATGGCACGGTATTCAGTGAACAAGGTGTATTGAAACAAACACCTGACGGTAAGGATAATGTACTTGTAAAACAAGGATCTTATAAGTTCACATCACCAGAAGGTGTTCCTGTAGAAGTCACATATACTGCTGATGAATTTGGCTTCCATCCACAGAGCTCGGCCATACCTGTACAGCAACCTGTACCTGAACCAGTATTCACGTAGTTTAAAGTTGATATCGTCCGCAATATTTTTTGTAAATTATATCAATGTACAAAAATAATTCACCATACATTATCAATGTTGTTAACTCATTAATAAATAAGTGTTGTGTCTTTTTTTTAATGTATGTTTATTGTAAATTTATTATGATGAGAACCTCCTTATCACAGCTCACTTTTTCATTGAAGCCAGAAATATCAAGAATACTGACATTTTACTGCAAGATGATTAAATCGTTAGCAATCCAATTTGTGTTACAATGTCTAAGCACGGTTTGTACGTGGCTTTTTGTACTATTTTGCCAATCTGGCGAAGCTACGAATACCTCGAAAAGTTGAAGAAACAAAACACTTTTAAATATATAAAATAAAAAACAAAACCAAAACTGAGTTACGAAATAAATAAAAATGTGTCTATTATGTAATACTCCCATGATTCTTTTAATGGTTTATGCCATGTACATTTATTTTTGTTAATATCAGGGCCTTCTGCAGTAACTATATAAACATTTATGATAATATCAGAGACATTTTCCGTGATAGCCAGCTTCATATTGTGATCATCGACCGGTTCTGGGTATTCGCCCAGCTTCAGGATGCGTTTGTAAGACCATAGAAATGAAGCTGTATAAAACGCCATCAAACAAATCCGCCACCACCTTAAAGGCAGAGAGTATCTGAAAGAAAGTTTAAAAGCAAAATTTACTGCGGTGTGAATGAAGGGGAACACTGCATATGCGGAGCAACAATGAGATACAATGTAAGGATATATAATGAATTCCATTAAAGTGGGAAGGACATGTAGAAAGGATGTCAAATGTTCGCATACAGAGAGTAGTTTTCAGGGGAATTAGGATGGAACTAGGAGATTTTGTAGAAAAAGTAGCAGCGTTGGAGTGATGTTTTGAGGGAGGGATGCTAAGAAGTTGACAATGAACATTTAAAAAGAAGCTGCAAGAGGTAAGAGTCGATGGGAGTTCTTTGATTCGTCAAGCGAAAGCCATATGTGTAGCGCCGGTAGGAAGATAGAATGACTGTTTACAAATTAGTGTGAGATAAGTATAAAGCAAACAGATTTCTATTATTGTCACGCAATGATTCAAAAAGTTTCTGGATAAATTCGAGTTTTAATGGACAATTTCATAATTAGGTATCATAAATATCATCTCAAATTAAACATTTCAATATTTGTAATACCTACAATGTATAATAAATTACAAATTTCTTAAATTTTTGTGGTGGTTGGTTTCGCAGATCTGGAAAGCATTTTCCATTATAGCCTGCTTCATTTTGTTGTTATCCACCGGTATCGGACGTACGCCCATCTTCAGGATGCGTTTGTCAGACAGTGCGGTAATACAGACTTTCAAAGAGCAAATTCAGTCTACACCCTCTTCTGAATTTGTAAGTCTGTGTTACCACACTGTCTGACAAACGCATCCTGAAGATGGGCGAACGCCCGAGACCAGTGGATAACCACAAAATGAAGCAGGCTATCACGGATAATGCTTTCCAGCTCTGCGGAACCAAGCACCACAACAATTTAAGAATTTGTAATTTATTATACATTGTAGGTATTACAAATATTGAAATGTTAAATTTGAGATATTTATGAGACTTAATTGTGAAATTACTCATTAAAATTCGAATCTATTCAGAGACTTTTTGAATCATTGCGTGGAAATTACAGAAATTTTCTATTTTTGTTTTTTCTTACCTCACACTAATTTGTAAAAAGTCATTGTATCTTCCCACAAGGCGCTACAAATATGGTTTTGGCTTAATGAATCAAAGAACTCCCATCGACTCCTACCTCTTGCAGCTTATCTTTACTTTTTCATTCCCAACTTCTAAACATCCCTCTCCTAATTCCATCCGGATTCTCCGGAAAACTACATTCTGTGTATGAACATTTGGCGTCCTTTTTACATGTCCTGCCAAATTTAATTAAATTCATTATATTTCCTTTTTTCCCTAATTACCCTAATTCCCAAGCCTCATAAAACTCCTAGTGACATATCCTCCTATAGACCGATTAGTCTCCTCCCCGTGCTATCTAAGATCCTCGAAAAACTACGCCTTAAGCGCATTATCTCAATTCTAGAATCACAAAATATTATTCCTTATCACCAATTTGGTTTCCGCTCCCAGCACTCCACCATACAGCAATGCTTCAGAGTCGTGGACAAAATATTCTCCGCTTTAGAAAAAAAGAATTTCTGCCTGGGTGCCTTCCAGGACGTAACTCAGGCTTTCGGCAGGGTATGGCATCCAGGGCTGTTATATAAACTAAAGCAATTACTTCCTACCCCATATTACCAAATCCTTCAGTCCTATCTGACGGATCGCTGCTTCAGAGTTAGGTACGGCATTGAGTTTCTCCGACATCAAACCCATTCACGCCGGCGTTCCGCAAGGAAGCATCCTTGGCCCTGTCTTGTACACGGTATTCACTGCTGATATTCCCACACATCCAGAAACCCTGATCACAACCTATGCAGATGATACTGCAATATTATCTACAAATCCTAATCCTGTTCAAACTTCCTCACATATCCAAGAACACCTTGACCTCATCTCTTCTTGGTGCAAAAAAATGGAAAATAAGACTTAATGAAGACAAATGCCAACAGCTTACTTTCACTTTACGTAGACAAACTGCCCTCCCGTACATATCAACAACAAAGAAATACCGACTTCCACGCAAGTACGCTACCTAGGAATGTATTTAGACAGTCGACTTACATGGAACGCTCATACGAGACTGAAAAGACAAGAATTAAATAGACGTTATGGACAACTACGAAGACTGCTTGGACGGGGATCAACCATAAAGGTACAAAAAAAACTGACTTTATACAAAACATTGCTGAGACCTGTCTGGATCTACGGAGCTGAACTGTGGGGCTCCGCGAAACAATCCAACTTCCAGAGAATCCAATTCTTTCAATCTAAAGTCCTTCGCCATATTGTAAGCGCTCCCTTTATGTCTCAAATTCAACTCTCCACAAAAACCTCAATATCCCTTTCGTTAACAAGCTAATCCATACACGCTTCCTTAGTTTCCACACTAAGTCCTTCGCCATATTGTAAGCGCTCCCTTTATGTCTCAAATTCAACTCTCCACAAAAACCTCAATATCCCTTTCGTTAACAAGCTAATCCATACACGCTTCCTTAGTTTCCACACTAATCTTCAGACTCATCCCAATCCCACCGCACAAACCCTATCATCTTCCACCCATCCTGACAATCCTCCACATCGCTTGAAACGACGTTGGCCACGCGACCTCCTAAACACCTAGCTTCCTTTTCATTCCCTGAGAGTTCCAGCATTGGTTGGCTCCTTTCAACATGCCTCTCTGATTGTGGCGTTGAGTCCTAGGGGATTCAGTGCATCACAGGCTGTGACACGAAATTCACATTTACATGATGTATATATGTACAGGTTGTAAATAAATTAAAAAAAAAAATATTTCCTTTACATTCTATCTCAGCGTTATTCTGCATATGCACGTGCTCCGTTCATTCACACCGCAGTAAATTTTGCTTTTGAACATTCTTTCAAATACTCTCCGTCTGTTAAGTTGATGGCGGATTGATCTGTGATGGCGTTTTATACAGCTTCATTTTTGTGGTTTTAGAAAACAGTATTGACTTGAATAATTTAATATTGACATAGAATGCTTATATTATACCAGCTAAGGTTTTATCTTATTATTTCCTTTCATACATTAATCTCATTATTTAGTGAGGAACAGAGAAATTGTTAAGTGATACACGCTTCCTAAATTAAATTTAAAATTTGGACTTTCCATGGATTAGTCTTGAAAATGCCGACTCGTTTCTGACGAGGATAAACAGTTATTAAAACGGGTTAATACCGCTTATTCAGATTTACAAGATTATTTTGGTGATTAAAGGATCAATGTTTAATAAAACTATTATCTATGCAGAACCGTTAACATGGACTCACAAAAATGATCAAATAAAAAAAAAAAATACTATACTTCATTCAATTAGATGATAATTAGTGCAGTGTATAAAAATTGGCACAATAAAAAGGAACATGATTTGGCTAAAAAAAAATGTATTATTTTGCTCCAGATATGGATGCGCACAATGTTGGCATCCCTAAACCTATAGTGATTACCACTTTTACATCAAACTTCGAATCTGTATTGTTTAGATGACCTTAATCAATTTATAGCTGAGGAATACGCGCTGCATTCCATATTTGACACTTTAAGGGGCCCTTTTGAGGCAAACATACGATCCTAACACCATAAAAACACATTTTTCTTATAAAAACAAAAGCGATAGAAAATGATAATGTAGCATGTTAAGGAAAACTCAATAAACTCACAGTAGTTTGTCAACCAATTTTCTTTTAAATAGAAATTATAGTGACATATTAATTAACTTTGTATTAGTGACATCCCAAATCTGAAATAAAGAGGGAACCCTAACGTCATTTCCAAATCTTTTCTAATATATTATATTTTCTTAGATAAATATTCAAACGCAAATGATAGAACCATATATGTAAACGTTATGCAATGTTTAGAGAAAGCCATTTACAATGGGGTCTTAGCAAGAACTTCACAAAAAAAACACGAAAAAATCAATTTGAAGAATGGTAATGCCAGTTAAAGGATTTTGATCAAAGCCTTTATTTGTCGGATCAAGTCCTGAACTTTCTAGGAGTAATTTATTTTTAGTTGAATAATATTGTTCATGTATAATTATACAGAGTTCCCTACCAATATGCGAGAATCAAATTGTCACTGAAATAGCCAACAATTTTGGGATACATCCCTCACTTATCGAGGAAGTTTCGAATGAAGGTGATGTCTCTTCCAGAACACTTTGTTGTGGAAATAAATATTAAATGGTTTGAGGTTATAAAAGAAAGAGAAGATGAAGTGACAAAACTGACTTTACAAGATGAACTGTATATTTTGGATAAAACATTTTCAAAAATTCAATTGTCAAAATATAACCGACTGCTTAAGAAAGATAATCTTCGAAAGTGGTAGCGACCGCTGAAATAAGGTGCAATCAATCACCAGAGAATTCTTCCCGCGCATAAAGGGTAGGATGGAATTAGCAGTGGTACTGTCCTAAAACACCATTGAATAAATACTGATTGTTCATGAAGAGACAAGGGCATATATACATCGCATTAAGCCAAATTGCGGATACAAATATTTGCCCATGTGATAGTTCCATAGGCCAGAAATAAACTATAAGAAGAATTTTGACTAATGGCGGGTATTGGAAACTGAAGAAAAAAATTTGATGTGAAACACTCACACAACTTGCTCTTACTCCAGTTCTCAAAATTATAACCGACAAATTTTATAGTTTGTGTGTCAAATTTGAGAAATATTTCTAATAAAAGTTGTAGATCTTTGTATGGTTAGTTTATATAAGAAATTTCAAGAAAATTGTTGGAGCCATTTTTGAGAAAATCGCGAAAAAGTGAAAAAATTATTTAGTAAAGGGTTAAAACAAACGCACTTTCGGTTATCCGATTTTTTCAAACTCGGAATTTCAACAACATATTTAATTATAATTAACATTATTTAAATGACCGAATTGGTAATAAACTGAAATAGCACTTTAGAGGTTAACCTAATCCCACCCCTCCTCCAAAAGTGCCCTTAAATGAATTTTCCCAGAGAAATATTTCAAATAAAAGTTGTAGTTTCTTGTATAATGTTGTTGATAGTGTACTAAGTTTAAAGAAAATCGTCAGACCCATTTTTGAGAAAAACGCAAAAAATTAAAAAAACTAACTAGTAAAGTGGTACTTCCGGTTAAGGAATTTTGACAGATAACGCACAGTGAGATCCCATTGTGTTACCTAAACGGAATATCAAGTTTCAACTTTCTACAGTTTTTTTTTTTTGAGCACATGCTGTTCACACACACACACCACACACACACACACACACCCAACCATTTGCTAGAAACCACTTTTTTGGACTCAGGGGACCTCAAAGGGATATTCCGGTGAAAACTCGATATCGAAAATTTGACCACGATTACAATACTTCCTCTTACTAGGAGTAAGAGAAATTAAAAAAAAAGCTTGTTAGTGAGCAGTTTGCCGAATTTATTAAAACCACATGAAGGGCCAAGGATTGCTAGACGGCGATTTGAATAGAAGGGCGTATGGTAAACACATCGCAGTTTCCAGCCATTTAGTTCGGGTCTTTGCTACCTAGGGCGCAACTAACTTTGGCTTCCCACTTTTTATCACGATGCTGGGTGAATACCAACATTGCCCTCACAGGAATGAAACCCTGAATTCTCGCACGAAAGGCGAGTGCGCTAGCCACCGGATCACCGCGAGAGGACACCGAATTTATTAATTTATGAAATTTATTAAACATTCAAAAATTTAGGAATTTCAAATTTTCAATAATATTTGCCACTATATTTTATCATTATTATATACATTGGAATAAGTGGAAAAATTAATCCCAGACCTATTAGTATCCACCAGGAAAAAACACACTTATAGGCACATACCGTACGCTTATATTTGGTGGGGTTTTTAACAGTGTTACTCATACGCGTATACAACTTTCAACCAAACTAGCCACTAAATTGCTGTTATTCTATTTAATGTCGCTGTTTGGTAAAAAAAACAGGTAATAAAATGAATAATAAACGAAAATTAAAAGGTGAGTTCTGTCAAATAAAAATAGATGAAATAAAGTAAAATTTAAAAGAAAATATTATGTGAATATTAAGTTACAGAAAATAGTAAGTGGACTGTATAGAAAGATTAAAGAGTGAGCCAATGGGCTCATATAACATGAACAAATGAATATTAAATAAATGCAAAATGAGTAGCAAAAAATAGTTATCAAATTCAACAAGCCAAAAGGAGTGGCGCTTACCTTTAAACGCAGACACCTTTAAAATTAGTGTGGTCCGACTGAAGTCCTTCAGCCCATATGGAGAATTCAAGGAAATAGGAGACAGGAAAGGAAACAAAAAAGAACCATATGCCTGTAATTCCAGCGTCGTTGTCCACACAGTACGGCTGATGAAAATAGATGAAAATTTAAACGGGCTCCCGGAAAGCTGTAAGGCCGGAGAAGCAACGGAAGTAGACCACGTGCTTGGCCGTTCAACCTTAACAGGCCGGGAGAATCCGGAGACACTCACCCGACAAGAAATCGACTTATCACTACTAACTCCGAGGAAAACCAGATGTGGCAATTCATGGGTTTTCACCGACAGGAAAAGCGGAAGTCTAAATCGCATAGGTAAATATTCGCACATACATATGTTGCTTGCTCGAGTGTTAACTTGTGACTGAGAGGAAGGGCCAATAAAGGACTACCCCCACTCACCATTAGGACACAGCCTACAGAGTTATATTTTATATTTAGTTATTAAATTTTTTACGGCGGCAAATTTGAATTTAGATAAATACCGAACAGTCGCATCTTCGGTTATCTAGGAAACATAAGTAGAAAATCCCATGGAAGTGTAAAAATATAGATTTGATTTTTTGTATGTTGAGTGTAAGCGCAAACATTACTGAAACAAAAATTGCCGGAGCTAAAAAATCTGGTGTGACACTCATGCGACATTCCTTTAGCATAATTTCCTCCATTATTATTGTAATGAAATCATGCTAACAAATTCACCAAACAGTAGTTGAGCTCAATAGTTCCCTTTAGAAGCCTACCGAGGCGCCACCATTACATGATTCGGAGAAAATCCGAAAATGCCGTAAAATCCATTCAGTAAAGTGCTTTAACGATTTTCGACAAAAACTTGATTGTCGGATTGCCTTGCGGTATCCAGATGAAATATCAATTGGAACTTTCTAAGATTTATGGTTCTTGAGTTTAAACTGACGGTTTAGTAAATAAAGGAAAAATGTAAATATGGTAAATACGAGTGGACCGTATAATATAAAATTCAAATTTAAAATGTAAATAAATATGGAAATAAATAGTCCCTTTCGAAAATTAGAAAAAGAAAATTAGTCCCTTTCGTAGTCTCTATACAACAACTAATTAGACAATGACAAAAAAGGAACTGTTTAATTTTATTGATACAACATAGACCATAGGAAAGTCGCTTATCTTGATACGCAGAATTCCTTATTCGTTATCCTGAGGACCTCGAAACAAAGGGTAAAATAACAAAAGAGATATAGCCCTTAAATGCATCCGAGTCCAGAAGATTCTTCACCACACTCTGCAAGCTTCAGTTGATAAATGTGGATAACAATTAAGAGTGAGGTAAACTTGTATGGCATACCAGAGAGAAGACCCCGGAAGTAACATGTGGTAACTGCATAGGTGAACGGGCACAACTAGACAAGCTTAAGTCTCTGTGAATCAGAATATCATCAACGATCTAATTAACAAAATGTCCGGACATGTGCGGCATTACAAAAACACAACCGGAGGTAACAGACCGGGCGGTATTCGTCTTAGAAACAAGCACCGCTGCACTCAAGTATATGTGAACTGCATAGGCCGGAAGAATTGTATGGCCGACTTCATCGGGTAATTAGTTGTCCTACTCGTTCAAACGCTTAATAGGACAGCAAGAGAAGTTATCTTCCGCAAAGGGGTTATCCGCTTGTTACGTACAGAACACGGTCTAATTTTTTTTTTAATTTAAGGGCGCGTCAACATCTTTAACCATTGAACATCTATCGTGGATCAACATCTATCGTGCATTGCCGGCCTATGGACAGTGAGCTCCTAGCAAATGGCATAATAGACTAGGAAAGTTTAATAAATGATTCAAGAACGGATAAGTAAAAAGTCCGAATGATATAAGAGTGGATTAGTAAAATTTACTAAGATAGTGTTAAGACCCGCCCTCCAGAATAAAACTATTACAAGAAATTGGCGGCAAATTAAAATATTAAATTAAATAACGAACAGTGGCAATACATAAAAACACTAGCGTAATTTTTAACATCCACACTTTCGAGTGTGAAATGCAAGTTTGAATCCAAACTTTCGAATTTCTGATGTTGAAAGACATCAGAATATGCATTTCTAATAAGAAGAATGCAATACTTTCTTTACAATAATACAAGAAAGTCAATTCAGTCGACAATAAAGAGAAACTACAAAAAATAATATCAAGCTTGGAAAATTCTAAGAGATATGCCTTGAAATAAGAAACAGAAAAAGTTATTATGTTATTAGTTACGCATTATAAATTAATAATCACTTTGTAAGACTAGATTTATATGGGGCTTTACAAAAATAGAGCTTCTTTATTGTGCCTCTAATAATGTGACTCCATTATTCAAATTAACATTTATTAATAAAAGATAACAAATATGAAGGATAATTAATTATTTAAGAAAATACAATAAAAATAAAGAAAATAAGTGATAATTTAAACAAAAAATAACTATTTAATGATCATCCATTAAGTAATTATATGACCATAGAATATAAGCAATTTTCGACACATATAACTGTCATATTTATGCAAAACACACCCTGCTAAAAGCTTTCGATGTATAAACAAACAACTAACAGTACAATTTTTATTACATTTGGTTAATTCAACTTTTCTAAAAATATCTTGTTTTTTTTCTAAAACTATAAACTAGTATATATAGTGGAGTATTATTTGGTAATAACATCAGTTTGAACACAGTCGGTTAAACACAACCATTGACACAGGCAAGCTCCGCAATTCTTTTTTTATACCTTAAAAACCATGTATACTCTTACAATAATAGTGGCTTTAGCTGCAGTCAGTTTAGCTTTTCCCCAGGGAACTAAAGATCCAGAAGTTTTCCCATTGATATCACGAGTAGAAACAAGAGACGAAGTCGGACAGTATGCTTTACAGTAAGTATTTAAATATGCTTCAATAATTATTTATTTATAAGACAAAATAACTTTAAATAAATCTGGTGTGGAATACTTATATTATGTATTTCTTTAATTGCATGAATTTGTCTTAAAATTGTTAATGACAATTTTCTAAATAGTTGGAAATTTTATTATTAAATATAATAAATTGCTTTTTATATTAAATAACTGGACGAACCCTCATATAATGTATGGAGTGATGGTCATTGAGGGCAGAGTACACACATCCTTATAAAACTTATAAATAATTTTCTCGAGAAAGAATGTGTTTAACAGAAGCGGTAGGACCCCAAGTGAGCAGTTAGTATACAAGTTAGAGAAACTGTCTAGTCTGGTTATCGAGAGAAGTCACGGTAATCTAAAAAAAGTTAACTTTAAACTCGGTATTCTATCACGATTAATTTTTACGAGTTTGTTAGGAGACAGATTGACAAACAATACCATTTCTAAGCCCAATTAATGGCTAATTACCACCATTTTCCTGTTCATTCTAGGTATCAGATTGCTGATGGCACGATATTTAGCGAACAAGGTGCATTGAAACCGACACCTGACGGTGAAGATAATGTACTTGTAAAACAAGGATCTTATAAGTTCACATCACCAGAAGGTGTTCCTGTAGAAGTCACATATACTGCTGATGAACTAGGCTTTCATCCACAGAGTTCGGCCATACCTGTACAGCAACCTGTGCTTGAACCAGTATTCACGTAGTTCAAAATTGACATCGTTCGTAATGTTTTGTAAATTTGATCATTGGAGAAAATATATTTCAACAACTTCCATACATTATCGATTTTGTAGTTAAATAATTAATAAATAAGTGTTTTTTTTTTTTAATGTATGTTTATTGTAAATTTATATTGATGAAAACCTTGTTATAACTGCTCATTGTATCACTGAATCCAGCAATATCAAGAATACTGATTTCTACTGCAAGATGATTTCTACTAAATCGTTAGTATTCCAATTTGTATTATAATGTCTAAACACGGGATCATTAACTAATTACTTTTGGTACCAAGGACTCTTTCGCTAATATGGCGAATTCACGAATACTTCAAAAAGTTGAGGAGCAAAAAATCTTTTGAATATAAAAATTATAACGAAAGAAAAACTGAGTATACTCACATGATTATTTTAATATTTTTATTCTACTGCACAATAATTGTAAAAAGTCATTCTACTTTCCCACCGTCGCTACGCTCACGTCTTTGGCCTGACGAATCAAAGAACTCCACCAACTTCTATTTCTTGCATCTTCTTTTTAATTTTTCATGGCCAACTTCTTGGCATCCCGCAAAATATCAGCCCAACGCTGCCACTTTCTACAGCTTCTCCTAGTTCCATCTAGATTTCCCTGAAAACTACTTTCTATGTGCAAACATCTTTCTTCCTAAGTAGTTCATTTTATTTTCTTTACATTGTATATCCTGATGCTCAGTGTTATTGCGCATACGCACATGCTTTTTTCATTCATACTGCAGTAAATTTCGCTTTTAAACTTTCTTTCAAATCCTATCCGCCTGTTAAGTTGATGGCGGATTCGACTGATGGCGTTTTATACAGATTCATTTTTTATGGACTTAGAATGTAGTATTGACTTGAATAATTTAATTTTGACATTGAATGCTTATATTACCAGCCAATATTCGTATTGTTATTTCCTTTCATACATTATTCTCATTATTTAGTGAGGAACTGAGAAATATTATGTGGAACACGCCCACAAATCTAAATTTAAAATTCGGATCCTTTATGGATACGTTAGCTTGTGACGGGGATAAATAGTCATAAAAATGGGTTTTAATACCTTAATTTAATGGGTTTTTAATTGTTTCTATTTGAACAATTTCAAATTTAAATGCACAGATCAATTTCTAGAACATCTTTTTCGAGCTCAATATACTTGAAAACATGAGTACAGACACTCATTGCTTCCAAACATGTGATTAAAAAATTTCAAAAACTAAAGCCCAGAACGCCCAAAGTTGATTTACCCGTTAAACTTTGCCATTGGTTAGACACCAAAGTTTCGGTGAAAATGTGCAATTAAGTATAATTGTAATGTTTCTTTCTTTTTTTTTTACATCTGTTAAAAAAGAATTATTAATAATAATAAAACATTTTATAAAAGCTTCTGGTAAAGTTCATCCGTCGTAGCATGTACATTCATTTTGTTCCCGACCAGTTTCAGATTTTCATCCATTGTCAGAGCAAATTCACCAAGTTTGTGTAAAGAGTTCACTTCAACGTAATGTTTCTGTTACACTCACACTTGTTGGTTTGTTAGTTGTATATATTTGGGGAGGTTATAAGGTTATGTTACTATGTGTGTATGTTTAATGACAAAATAGAATTATTATAAATTATGATTATACATTAGAAAATAGTGTATAATAAATAGCATGTTTTGAAGAATACATTATAAATAAATTTTAATTATAATTTTATATTATTATATTAATTTTTAATTTTAATTTTATAAAAGCTAAACAAAACTGTGACCAAACACATACAGATACACATAAACAACAAACATAATAAAATAGATTTAATTCCACTATACTGGGTAGTAAATTTATTTAGCTGTGAAAATCTAGTAGAAAAATAAATAAAACATGTATACATGGTATATACATATATAAATAATGTCTCTTTTCATGTTTCTACTTATATGTAAAACTACATAGGATGTTGCCGTTGAAGGTAGTCTTAGGATAGCGTCGGCACGGTGATAATAAAGCAGGTGCAAACAGGTACAGGATAATTAATTATGAACATGGTAATTAGCTTAAGTAAACCGTATTTTGTATAGCAAGAATATATATATACTTTACGTATAGTATATATATATGCGAAGTTTGTCAGCTTAAGAGGATTGTATTGTCAACGAAGTACACAACAGAGTATATACTACATTAATACTCTTAATTTTAATGGAAAAGAAATTTTTCTCTTCAAAGTTTTCTAGTTAAAAATTCAACAATTTTTTTTTTTTGGGTATATTTGCATACAAGATATATTATTGGCTAGACAGTTTCATTACTTTCTCTAACTCCTTTTAAGAGGAAGTATTGTAATCGTGTCAAATTTTCGATATCGAGTTTTCAGCAGAAATATCCGTTTTGAGGTCCCCTGAGTCCAAAAAAATTTTGGTTTTTAGAAAATGATCTGTGTGTGTGTGTTTATGAATATGAAGAGCATAGCTCAAAAACGAAAAAAATCATAGAAAGTTCAAACTTGATATCCCGTTTAGGTATTAGCAAGGGATCAAACAGTAGGTTATCTGTCAAAATTCTTCAACCGGAACTATCACTTTACTAAATGTTTTTTTTTTTTTTTTTTTTACTTTTTTTGCAAATTTGTTAAAAATGCTTCCACAGATTTTCTAACTTGGTATACCAACTACACATACTAAGATCTACATCTTTTACTCAAGACATTTCTCTGGGAAAATTCATTTAAGGGCACTTTTGGGGGAAAGGTGGGGTGAAGTTTTTCCCCTAAAGTGATATTTCAGTTTACTAATACAATTGTGTCGTCTAATAATATTAATATTAGAATTAAATGTTTTGTTGAAATTCCGAGTTTGAAAAAAAAAAAAAATCGGATTTTTGAAAGTGCGTTTTTATTAAAAAGTATTTTTGAATTTTCTCTTATTTTCACCAAAAACTGCTCTGACGATTTTTTCTTTAAACCATGGATGTGAACTACAGATACAAAGAGCTGCCATATTTATTTGTAATATTTCTCTTGGTAAAATCATTTAAAGAGGCTTTTGGGGAAGGGGTGGGAGTTATGTTTTCCTCTGATGTCATATCAATAACTTAAGAAGAAAGGATATAATTTATAACCTAGTGGCTCCAGCCAGCCGCTATCTTCAAGACAACAGCCGCGCCAAACAAAAACCTTTTCAAACAAGGGTCAATACACACAGTCAAAGAGAAGCACCGCTAAAACCCTTTCAAACAAGGATCATTATTGTACAGAAGCCACCTGGCCGATGTTCCTTTCGTGCAAGGGCCAACAAACACTCAAGGCCACCAGTCTTTGATAATCACCGACGGGCGACCATCTGTCGCCAATCTGGCCACTGACCTAAATCACACTGGTCACCGACCTGACCAAGGTCGGCACACTGCGAGAGATGTCTTAATGTGACTATTACTTACACACCTGTTAATGTGTGAGTAATACTAATATAACTTCGCCCCACTGGAGGAGGGGATCAGTACAACATCATTATAGTACCAGTTACGAGCAGTACATCATCAGAGATACAACCAGTATCACATCAGTTATACATCAGTTTCGCGAGCGCGTCCCTATACAAGGTTTAAAGCATATACTTATTAACAAACATTTTATAGTTGTGCATCTTAGTTTTTCATCTATTTAAATCATTTTAAATTGTTTGTAGTTTTATCTCTTTAAATCATTTTAAATTATTTATCTATTTCAATCATTTTATATTAATTGTAGTTACCTATTTCAAATATTTAAATTATTGTTAAAATATAGTCTATTTTTTGTAAATTCAGTGTTTCGTATTTCAAGTAATAACTCTCTAAAATCTCTAAATTAACTTCCGCCTATTCTTCACATCAAATCCCTCTTCAAGTCATCTGATTCCGATACATCTGGGATCCGATAACTGATTCCAATACACCTCTAAAGTGCTATCATAGTTGACCATACAATTTTACAATATAAAACAAAATTAATTATAAATAAATAGATGGCCAAAATTCCGATTTTCAAGAAAATTAGTAAATCGGAAGTGCGCTTTTACTGAACAGTCTTTTTTCAGTTTTCAACGAATTTCATTAAATTGATACTCTAAATAAATATAAAATTTTATCAATCATAATGTTGAAAATTGTAGTAAAAGAAAGTTGTTAGTGAGTGTTTCACACCAGATTATTTTTTTTTTTTTTACTTTCTTTCATGTTTTAATGATATAACAAATTTGCGAATTAATTTATCATATAGGGTGGAAACTCTTTTTTCTGTTTGCAGATATTCCAAAGTTAGAAATTGATGTTTTCAGAGGCGATAATTTGTATCATTCATATGAAAGGTTCCAGTGAATGATAAAAATGATATAACAGCTTAGAGTTGAAATCAAAACAAATTTATTCAACAAATAATTGATTATAGAATTGACTTTTAGTTTTTTAATTTTTAAAAACCAAGTTATAATAAATATAAAAGAGACAATAGTCCTTTCTTCGGCAAAAAAAAAAAAAAATAATAATGAAGAAGAGAAATTTTCAATTGTTTTATTTAAGGATGAAAAAGTAGATGGCGTCATCAAGTGACGGCCTAACAAATTAGAACAAGCTCTTCCAACTAGCTCTCTTATAGATTGCCAGCATGCTAGACTTAGAATACATCTCGGCTTCGTTCTCTTATTTAAATGATGGAAACTCTTTTTCTGTTTAGGCGAAGAAATAGCAAGTGGATTTTACCAGTTGACATTTAATAAGTTTTCCGCCCTCCCCCCCCCCCTCTATTTTTTAAAGTCCAATACAAAGAGTTTTCCTACCCTGTTTTACACCATTATTCAATATTTTACTGTCGAACTGTTGAATTCTCGAACAATATTTTAACATTTGATTCATTTTTTTTTTTTATTTACATCCATTTCTTACTTTAGAATGAGCAATGGGATAACATATGGTAAAGGTTTAGAAGGGAATGGAATAGACAGAGAGGGAAATTGGTTACAACAATCACCGCGATCCAGAAATTCAGAAGGATCTATGGCAAAATTCCCTAGTAAACTTAGGTTAAACATGTGACACGCTGAGCTTATACATAAGTCTAGTGCTCACAAGCAGACGCTGAAAGCCTCCTAAGAGATTTTCCCCGTCGCGACTCAGGGCCCAGTTTGAGGAATCTCGCTCTTAGTCTCACGAATGGCAGAGAACAATGAATGAGCAGTTGTCTTCCCCAATCAAGCAAAGCCTGCAATAATAACCACTATCAACCTGCAGTATCCAGTCAACATACCCCGCTTAAACACTTACGGCCAAAGCGGCTTTGGTTCAGCAAGTCTGCCGTAACCATCTGCGAAAATTTGACCATTGCTTTGCCTCTATTAGGATTCGCTCTGATTGCTGTAACGTGAGTCGTAATAAACTCATGTTGTCGCTGACTTTGAAACACTTTTCGAAGGTCCCTGACACATAAAATATCTATTTGAATTTTTTAGGGCTAATACGATCGCTTTCCCATTGTTCACACATTATGCATAAAGTGAGCTAGTTATTATTGAGTGAGATGAGTTGCCCACTCTTTTATTACACTGCAAACAATTCCAGACTGTGTAGATTTTATGATTTGGAACCATTGATTCCAAGCTGTACAACTACACACCAGCTTGAGACCGGTGGCTTTAAGTGCAGCCTGATATAACTATCCTCCTATTGATATATAACTATCATTTTTTCCAGATTTCAGTATAAGATAAGATAAGATTCCATTTTTTTAATCTCCTTAGTGACATATCTTCCTAAACCCACCGAAATGAAAATTTTGGGTATGTGAAAACAGTGACTGCCTTCGATTTTCTCTGCAGTCATAGAGTGGTTACAGTACCAGTTAGAATCATATAATATACTAGTGTTCATGTTCATTCTAATCTAACTGATATTATGATACGAAAATCATTCCCAAAGTTGTGAATAGGAAACATACGATCCGTTTACATGCCCAGGATAAAGTTGCCTCATCTTTACTGACGAATGACGCCTAGTAGTAAGATGGGGCAACCTTCCTGGTCTTAAATTGGATATAGATTTATAATGGTGGCAGTCCGAGTAAGGTTTCTAGACCCGCGGACGTATAACGCTCACAGCTTGCGTGGTGCTGAGACAATTAAGTCTTTGCACTCTACCTAGGATCACTTTTGGTGCTCTACTGCAGCCTTAGCCCACCAAACCACCGGTTTATATATTGACTTAGTTTGTAACATTTATATTTACTAATATTTATGATTTACTTCCCAGTGGAAGAATCTACCAGATGTCAAGGGTAAATTTTGTCTTTTGAGAGTCCCTGAGGAAGGGTGGATTCCATGTTAACAAATGAGATGTAGGACTATAGGATAATAGCCAATCTAGCAATAATCTGCCTCTTATAAATGGACATCCGTAGTCTTACGACTGTCAGTCTCACACTGAGCACTGGTACTAAACAAACAGTAAATTATATTTTTAAAGAGCATGAAAGAAATTCTCAGGCTAAAATAGGAATCATTAAATTTAAAATTTAAAAGTTAAAGTCTTTATTTTATAGGCTTGGATATTATTTTAAAAACACAAAAAGTCTCATTATGATACACTCCAACGACTTTCTCTTGCCGCTGATTATATAATTATAACTTAAATATGTATTAATAACTATCTATATATATAAAAATTCAGCATCCGTATGTTTGTGGTCGCAAAACTCGAAAAGTAGTCGATGGATTGACTTGATATTTTTACACAACGTTGCATTTCTATATAAGAGTATTTATATATACTTTTTACTCCGAAGTTCCCAAGGAAACGGGAACTTCTCCGAGCGTTTCGCGAGGTTGGCAGAAACAGACTCAGACGCGTTGCAATAGTGGCTTGCAATGCTGAACCTCTTTCTCAACTACTTATAAGTACCTCTATTCCGATGTTCCCACGGAAACGGGAAATTCTGAGCTAAAATCCGTTCAAACGGTCATATTGCGTTAGCACGTGCTTCTTCAGGTATTGCTGCTACGTTGATGGAAGGAGGTAGAACAGCGTCTTCAGCTCTTAAACTGTCACTAAACAAGCACTTCACAGAAAACCAAACATGTAAGATTTCTAAAACATCAGCAATGGGAAAGGTTCTTTGGGTGTACAAAATCATTATATGGGATGAGTGTACAATGGATCACAAGAAGCATTGGAAGCGTTAGACCATACATTGAAAGACTTGCGAAATAATCAGGTTCCATTTGGTGGAACATTGGTGTTACTATCCGGTGACTTCAGGCAAACGCTTCCAGAGTGATACCTCGCTCAACACCAGCTGATGAATTGCTTGCTTGCTTGAAATATTCAACTCTTTGGAAAAAAAAAAAAAAAAATCATTTAACATCGAATATGAGAGTTCAACTTCAAAACGATCCATCAGCTGCCATATTTTCAAGACAATTGCTCGAACTCGGTAACGGCACTGCTCCTACAATTCCGGAAACGGGAAAAAATCACCTTCTCATCTAATTTCTGCAACATTGTATATTCAAAAGTAAGGTAATGCCTACTTTTTCAGGCGGGCTTAACGTCCAACTACTAAATTAGGTGTCGTGGACGGGGGTGGAAGCACCTACTTTACTGTTAATTTTTCATACCAATATAAAATTTAGGAGGCAAACGCGGGGCTCGAATTGGAGTCCTCCCAGTTACAAGTCCATGCTCATAACCCGCCCCATTCAAAAGAAGAATCAGTAGACAGGGTATTCCAAAGCATCCAAAAAAATTATCAAAATCACGCATGGTTAAGCCTAAAAATCAGACTGAGGCACAGAGAAGCGTGGTCGGGTTAGCTAGTAGGGCTATAATATGGATATTCTTACTCAGTTACCGTAACGTAAGTGTAGATATTGGTCAGATATACATTGGTTAACAAAGATGTTAGAAATTCAATATGTTTCCATTGCAATCTGGAAGATATTGCCAATCTTATGCACAAATTCAATCTTTTACATTTGAAGTGACTTCCCAATGCCTCAGAACACACGACAAAAGTAAATTTTTCCGAAAAATGCTACAAATAAAAGTGTGAGGTTTATATCTTGCAGTTAGCATTCCAAGTTTAAAGAAAATTATTGTAGCCAATTTTGAGAATTTTCCTAGTAAGTTTGGATTCAATTCTGTAAAATCGCATTTTCAGTTAATAGATTTTCTTAAAATTTAGAATCCTAACATTTCTTCCATCATATTTCTATATTATTTAGGTCAACACAATGTATTGAAATAATATTTTCTAGACTTACTTAACTTTGCTAAATCAATTTTCCTAAATAAATGATTCAGTTGAAAATAATATGTACGTAATGTGAATATAATAAATATTTGAAGTTTAAAGAAAAACGTTGGAGCCGTTTTCAAGAAAACTATGAAAAATCAAAATTACAAAATGTCAGTAAAATCGCACTTCCGATTGATTTAATTATGACCGACACCTTCGTCTCAGCAGCGATGGAGATAGCTATGTCAATGAAATACCATCTTTGAGCGTCCTGAGAATATTCGGTTCTAGATTGACACACATACAGATCATTCGTTAAAAGCATATTATATCGCAAAGGTACATCCTCTTACTAAAGAGAAATAGATATAAAAGAGAGTAAAAAATCTGGTGTGAAACACTCACCCAACTTTCTCTTACTCCAGTTCTCACAATTATAATTAACAAATTTTATAGTTAGTGTACCAAATTTAATGAAATTCTTAGAAAAACTGAAAAACTGTGTTCAGTAAAAGCGCACTTCCGGTTTACTAATTTTCATTGAAACTCGGAATTTTAGCCATCTATTTTTTTCTAATTAAATTTCTTTTGATGATAGAACTGTATAATCAACTATGATAGCACTTTAGAGTAAAACATAACCCCATCCCTCTCCAAAAAGTACACTTAAATGAATTTTTCCAGAGAAATATTTACAATAAAAGATGTAGATCTTTGCATGTTTAGTATATATATGAAGTTCAAGAAAATCTGCTGAGCCATTTTTGAGAAAATCGCGAAAATGTGAAAAAAATCATTTAGTTAATTTGATAAAGCACTTGCGGTCATCCGATTTTTTCAAACTCAGAATTTCAACAACATATTCAATGCTAGTTAATATTATTTAGATGACAGAATTGTATAATAAACTAAAGTAGCACTTTACAAGAAACCGTAACCCCACCCGTCCCCTAAAAATACCCTTAAATTTATTTTCCCAAAGAAATGTTTCAAATAAAAGTTGTAACTCTTTATATGTGTAGTTGATATAACATGTTTAAAGAAAATCGTCGGAGCCATTTTTGAGAAAATAGCCAAATAGTAAAAAAAAACAACTAGTAAAGTGGTACTTCCGGTTGAAGAATTTTGACTGATAACGTACTGTCAGATTCCATGGTGATACCTGAACGGAATATCAAGTTTGAACTTTCTACGGTTTTTCGTTTTTTGAGCTATACTGTTCACACACACACAGACACACAAACAGACCATTTGCTAAAAACCACTTTTTTGGACCCAGGGAACCTCAAAACGGATATTTCCGGTTAAAACTCGATCTCGAAAATTTGACACGATTACAATACTTCCTCTTACTAGGAGTAAGAGAAAGTAAAAATATATCGCAAAGTTATTTCCTCTTTACTAAAGAGGAAAAGATATGAAATAGAGTAAAGAAATTAGATATCTTTTTATTATTATTAGTGATTTAGATTATTAAAGAAAATGATGAAATATGGAATTAAATAATAATTATAAATTTTAGTAGAGTACCATTATATTAAATGTTTCTTATTTCCATATTAAAAATTTTTTATCACATCATTTATTTAATTTTCTCTTATAAGTTGTTTTAAAATATTTTCTCTATATGAAGCAAAATTTAAAAAATATTTATTTGCGAAAAATAATTGAATTTTTGAAAATGAATTTTAGAGAAGTTTCTCATCGTGACTCTATATGTAGAACGTTAGTTCACTATATTTTTGGGAATGTCAGCGTTTGGTTATAGCATTTCCTTTGACAAGAAACTAGGGCAAAAAGCTATCCATTCCAGTTTTAGACCGAAACAATACAGATCACCACTTACTATTGTTATCAAGCAGTCGCGCGTACAAACCAATCTCTGACATCATGTTGGCGCTCACAAAAAATTGTAACGTTTTTCTTTTCAGTTTTACATTATAAATCATTATACTACTAAAAATTGTGATTTACTTTTTATTTAAACATGGCTACGCTTCCAAATATAGTTATTATCTTTTATAAAGGTTTATAAAAACAAAATTATTTATTAATTTATATATTTGTGAAGCCAAGTGCATCATTACATTAACATCATTACCTACATACATATATCATTACATTATATTCTTAGCATCATGTCATTGCAATATTTACTTTGATATTACAATTAATACGATACAATCAATTTTATTAAAAATTAAAAAACTTAAACACAACACTCAATAATTATACCTGACGCAATGTACCATAATAAAAACAATATAAACATTATAAAAACATTATGAATGTACATAGACAATATCACTAAAATATCAACCAAATTAAACAAAATCATTCCAAAAAACAATTTTCTTATACAATAAGAGAATCAATAAAGTTCAGAAAAA
This sequence comes from Triatoma infestans, assembly GCA_011037195.1. Taxonomy (NCBI): domain Eukaryota; kingdom Metazoa; phylum Arthropoda; class Insecta; order Hemiptera; family Reduviidae; genus Triatoma; species Triatoma infestans. The sequence continues at coordinate 35,635 of JAAEAF010005007.1, read as the reverse complement.
TAAGCTCTCAAAAAGTACAGTGCTTGCTCTTGCCCAGTAAAGGTCGCTCTTCAATTAAAAAAAAATTTGTTGTGAAACACTCAAACGACTTTCTTTATCTGCAATTTACGTAATTATTATTGTAACGGCAAGAGAGAGAACACAAGCACGACCGAAAGAAAACAGACTCTCTCTGGTACTCTCTCACTTAGGTAGGCTAGAGTGAGGAACCTGTATTTAGCCAGTGAGAGATCTAGACATCATCTATCTATCAGATTCAACCATACCCCGCATCGTGTCATATCATCGTGTCATAACTCTACTCTAAACCTTTATAGATGATGTAACGGCAAGAGAGAGAGAACACAAGCCAGACCGAGAGAAAACAGACTCTCTCTGGTACTCTCTCACTTAGGCAGGCTAGAGTGGGGAACCTGTATACAAGCCAGTAGAGATCTAGACATCATCTATCTATCAGATTCAACCATACACCGCACCGTGTCACAACTCTACTCTAACCCTTTATTCTATAAGATCATTACAAGTCCAGTGCAGTTTGTGTAAGTTTATAGTTATATTATAACAGTGTCTTCATAGCTTGTCTAATTAATCAAACCCAATTTCTCTCCTCATCAACTCCATTACATTATTGACAGTCAGTCAGGGGGATATATTGAGCCCACTGTTATTCATGCTGCTAGTGGACGATGTAATGAAAGCATGCACAGGACACATAACATATGCGACCCATCTTGGAAATTGGAACCTACAAGCAATAAGCTTCAATTATTTCGCGTTTTCCTGACGACATTATGTTGATGGCAACTAGCAAAGAAAAACTCCAAGCCGATGAAAAAACGCACTGATGAGTGGGTGCAGGAGTGCGAGAAAAGAAATATGTCTGTCAATCTCCAGAAAACCAAATGCATAGTAATTTCCAGAGCAGATGATATAGAGTTAGACATCAGTGTCAAAGGAAAGCATCTCGAGTAAGTATCCTCCTTTAAATATCTCAGAGTGAAGATTCACTCAAACGGTAGATTAACCGATGAGTTAAATGAGAGAACTCCGTCCGGCAAAGATTATTCCACGCTCTGAACAGGGATTTCTTGAGCAAAAAAGAGGTCTCTAAGGATAAGAAGAGAATTATCTTTAAGAATACTTACAAGCCCACTATTATCAATAGTTGTAAATCCTGGGCTCTAAAGAAGAGCGATAAAAGCCAACTGCAAGCAGCAGAAATGAAATTCTTGCGGAAAATAGAAGGCAAAACCAGAGAGACCGCATTAGGTACTGCACCGTTAGAGAAAATTTAAAGGTTGAACCTCTAATGACTGAAAAAATGCAACTGCGATGGTTCGGTCATGTTAACCGAATGGCAGAAATAGAATAACCCGGAAGGCATATGAGATCAGGGTATCAGGAATAAGACCTAGAGGAAGGAAAAGAAAAACGTGGGAAGAAAACGTAAAGAGCATGAGAAAACAGGGCTTAAGTGGAATCAGCCAAGAAAATATCAAGAAATAGAGAAGAATGGCGAACTTTTTGCAGTTCCTCTTCACTCGAGGGTAGAAAAGGACCCTGATTAAGTAAGTAATTATGATTATATTTATTATTATTATTTTTTTAAGGCGGGTCAATACTTATGGTCATTAGCGCCTGGAGCATTTCAGTCCACTGCAGGCTTCCGGACAGTGTTCTCTCGCTATAGACAACACTGTCCATCACCGAACAATGAGCTGCAGAGGCTCCTAGGAAGAAAAAAACTAATGGCAGCACTGGATTCGAACGCGGGATCTCCGCGTGGGAGTCCAACGCGCTAACCACTTAGCTAATCCCTTAAGTAATTATTGACAAATTTATTTCAAACTAGGGATTTTTACTAAATTCTTACATTTTAGGTGGTATCATTACTTTAAGTTCGAAAGTCCTAAAATAAAAAACAATCATTAGGAACGGCGTTACTTCCTTCAAAACCTCTTCCAAAATCTACTTACTGAAACAAATGTGTAATGCAAATAGTTTTGTATATGTGTAGCCAATATAATAAGTTCAATGAATCAGAGATATTTTCCAAGACAGTCTGCTTCTTTTTGTGCGTCATCGAACAGTATTGGGAAAAAAACATTCTGATGATTAGGCGAACGCGTAAAAACCGGTCGATGACCACAAAAAAGAAGCAGGCTATCACGGAAAATATCTCTGATGCTTTCCAGCTCTGCGAATCCAACCACAACAAGTTCAAAGAAACTTGTATGTTTATCGGGAAAGTTGTAGAAAACTGGAAATCTATTCTGTAAAGTAACAATACTTGGCAGCCGATTTTCTTTAAATTTGGAATTTTGGCACATTACTACGTATAATTAGTATTAATATTTTGTAGATGATATTTTCACATATTATACGGAAATGGCACTTTAGTGGAATATCTAAAGTCACTTCTCCCTTAAAATAGTCCTAAAAAGAAATTTTCCGCAGAAATGTTTCAAATAAAAGTTCAGGAAATGTGTATATGTATATTAAAATAGGAAATTTGAATAAAATCGTTGGGAGATTTTTTATTTTTTAAAGAATCGCAAGATAAAAACTAAAAAATTCCACTCAGTAAACTAGAACTAGCGGTTGTCCGATTTTGATACAAACTTTATTGTTGTGGTCTGGTAGAAATTAAACGAAATATAAAGTTTAAAATTTCCGCGGAAGTGTCTCAAAGTTCTTCCTATTTCCCTGTGAAAGCTGGAGTATCGCAAGGTAGTATCCTAGGTCCAATTTTATACACAATATACACTGCTGACCTTCCCCTACATCCTAATACAACAACATCAACCTTCGCTGATGATACAGGTATTCTTTCCTCTCATGCCGAACCTACTATTGCCTCCAGTCATCTTCAAGATCAACCTTCCTTAATAGAAGAGTGGTCCAAAAAATGGAAGATAAAAGTTAATGAAAAGAAATGTATTCACACCACGTTTACACTTCTTCACTCCCTCTCTCCTGGTGTTAAATTAAATAACATCCTTCCTACCTACTGCTGATTGAGTACACTATCTTGGGTTATATATATATATATATGTAAGGTGTAAGGGAGTTAAAATAATAATTACAATAATAACAGTGAATATAAAATATTAGAAAGTGTAAGTGGGTCACTGTATACGGGCAAACGGTGGCATTGTTATGAAAACTGAAAGCGCTGCACCAGCAATACAGACAAATAATAAGGTTGGACAGGTGAGTCAGTAGTAAGCTGCCGAATGGCCAGTGCATTTCAAATTCTGAATTAGAGTTTCTTCTTGTGTGTGTTGCTGGACTGCCGAATTTGCAGCATGCAGTGGTATTGCCTGGCTAATCTGTAAATACTTATAATTCTTTCTGGGGGGGCGTGGCCACTCGATGCAAGGGCTGGGGTGTGAGTAACCAAAGAAAACGCAGATACAACTATGCCACCGTTTCTCCCCGTAGCCTGATTTGGGGTTATATTGGATTATGGTTTTATGGTTTTGTTAGTTCCAGGGTGTTGGGTATATTTAACGTTAAAATATTAGACTTGTATGGGTGTTGTAGTGTTAAGGTAGCGTAATTAGTAATGTATTAGCTCTTCGCGTACATTTAGGATAATTGTAGTATTTTAGGGGATGGTAGTATGTTATAGCCAATCTTTTAGATGTAATAGAATTTATTCTTAAAGGTTAGGACGAGGGTAATTAGTAGAATTGGGATCACTGGGGCCTTGTAAAGTTTAGTCGTAAGTTTAGCAGTATGTAAGTATTTTCTTGTATTTGTATTTATTGATTGTTTATCCATCTGAATATACTGTTTGTACCCAAGGTTCTGATTACTCGCTTCCCCGAACACCTCCCACTCCCTCCTCCCTACTCCAATTCCCTCTACATATATGTCCATTATTTTATCCGTCGTAGCATGCATATTAGATTTATTCCTGACCGGTTTCGGATATTCATCCATCGTCAGAGCAAATTCACCAAGTTTGTGTAGAGAGTTCACTTCAACTAACTGTTTCTGTAGACTCACACTTGTTGGTTGTATGTATTGTGTTATTGTATGAAATACATACAACCAACAACGCTGTGAGTCTACAGAAACAGTTAGTTGAAGTGAACTCTCTACACAACCTTGGTGAATTTGCTCTGACGATGGATGAATATCCGAAACCGGTCAGGAATAAATCTAATATGCATGCTACGACGGATAAAATAATGGATGTTATCCAGCATAGCGGACCCAGCCACATTTTCAACAATATATATATGTATATGTATATATATATGGACAAAAACTAACCTTGAACCCCTATACCAGACTGAAAAGGTTGGAAACAATTAGACGATTTCTTATCCTTTCAAGACTCTTAGACAAACGATCCAAACATACTTTAAAAAAATAAGCTTACACTATATAAAACTTTACTACGACCAGTATGGACTTACGGGGACTTGAGGTATGGGGCTCCACTAGGCATTCCAACATTTACCCGTATCCAATCATTATAGTCCAAAATCCTACCAAAAATTTATCAATGCTCCTTATTATGTCTCCAATAAAACCTTACATAATGACTTATACCATTCCATTTGTGTCCGATCTAATAAAATCCCGTTATCAAAGATTCCATAACTCCTTGTCCCATCATCATAATCCTTTGGTTCAACAACTTGCTAGTCAAACCTTACCCGATAATCCATCCCGACGCCTGAAGCGTCAGTGGCCCCGTGACGTTTTAAATTAACTTCAACGCCATCAAGTAATACCACTGGGTATTTTCTTCACATATCAATCATGTCGTGTAAACATTCATCAAATTTGCTTATGTATCTATTGTACAGTTGCAAATAAATTATTGAAGGAGAAAGAAAAAAAATACGCAAATTATTCACGTTTTTGAATTACGCTGATAACAAACACACATACACTGGTGCAGGTGATGTCTTTGTGTCAGTATTGTGACGGTAGAATCCCGGAAATGGTAAACCACTCCATTTCACATAATTGAGAGGGCACCACTCTTATGGGAATACTCTTGGGAGTGTTGAATCTAAAGATATCTTAAGATTGCTGGGGGAGTCTTCTTAGAAGTAGGTTTCTTGACCGACGGATAAATGCCATATTGGCTTCGAGCACCCATCATTAACAACAATAATAATAATTAAAAATAATCTGGTAAATGAATTAGCAAGAAATATGTTCAGAATGAAAATTGCTTAAGAGGAAGCCTTGCATTCCAGGTTTCTATATTGAGTTTTCCAGAATCACATGTTTTGGCAATACATAGTATATAGGACACATAAGCTGAAGAAAATAAGTACTTAGCAAACCACTAAATAAATTTTTAATTAAAGAATTAAGTAGATTCATATATATGCATACATTACTTTAAAAACCAAATTCTGCCATAATTTTAAACTCGAAATTCCATTTTGACTGAGACCAGCTTGTAAGACAAAAATTTACTCCAACATTTATACCACTGACACTACAATTATTCAGTGTGTGTGTGTGGGGGGGGGTCACCTCAAAAACACTTTTCTCAAACTTTTTTTTTCATATTTTCACGACTTTTCTTGGAAAAGGCTGCATCGAGTTTCTTTGAACTTCATAAGCAAAGGATAAGTATGGTAGAAAAAAGAGATTAGGCTTCCCTCGGACCACCAAGTATATAATGCGGTGAATTAAAGTGAATTAAATCTACTGATAGCCGGTTATATTGAGTACTGAATTGGAAAAATGTCAGTTGTCAGAGTGCAAATTAACTAAATCAATTTGTTTAGTAAATATGGGAAAAATAAAATTGAGTATACTGAGGTGAGATATCTCTGGTAGGCTCTGTTAAAAAAAAAACAGCAAATATTAAAAATATAAATTGAATGAAAAATATTGAGTGGATTGTATATAATACGTATAATTGTTGAGCAAATAGGAGATTAAAAATTTATAATTATATGAAAAAAAAAAATGAATATATAAATTAAATTTAAAAACCGGAAGCAACGAGTAACGGTCCCTTTGTGGCTCCTGCACAAGGAGCAACTACCCCAAAACTAAAAGGGGGGAAATCAATATATTTATTATCACTCTCAGAAAGCCAAATGAAAGGGGCTTACTTTAAAACGCGGAATCCCTGGTTGCCAGTGTTGGAAGACTCATGTGCCCTTGGTCCATATCGGGGAAAGGGGAGAGGGAAAATAAGAATGAGGAAATAATTCTTATGTGCTTCCAACTCTTGAGTCTTGACCAATACATTGCTACTTAGCTGATAATGGTAAATAACAATTAAACGGGCCCCCAGAAGCTGCACTGCAAGACACCAATCGGAGTGACAACCATGTGATTTCACAATGAGCCAATGCAAGCTTGGGTTTCACAATTAAGAGCAACCGAAACGGCATAAATTGTATAGACAGATTTACTGCTAAGAGTGCTGCATTACAACTTTACTATTGCGACTGACTCATACGCGTCTTACATTGCGACTAACTAACTTGACAGGAAGAATGGATAGGTTATCCGCTCTCGACACTTACTAATACACACTTCCTAATAGATCAGTAAATTATTATCACGGCAATTACAATCCCCCCTCCGAAATAAAATTATTGTACGCTGTTGGCGGCAAATTTAAATTTATTTTAAATATAACGAACAGAATTATTTAATCTATATGGAGGGAATCACAAACATGCCTAATTTTCAATGTTGATTTATCGGCCGAAACACATTTATGGGAATTCCTTTAATATTTGATTATTAGGCGCACTCCATGAAGGGCCAAAATATGTCAGTCTTGGAGGGACGTGTGGGTAAGCACACCGCGTTCTGACCTTCGCTACCAAGGTTTATTACCAACTATAGATTCCCACTTTTTTTCATGACATTTTTTTCATTTTCTGTCAAAAGGCGTATGTATAGTACACCATGACCACAGAAGTCAGTTGTGTCCTCTTTGTGATGCCGGGATTTGAGACCTCAGCTCCTTCAGCATCCCTCCCAAGTTTACAAAATTAAAGTTATTGGCATTTATATAATATGTAGATTGCATAAGATGTTTAATGAAAATCATTGGAGCCTTTTAGGAGAAAATCACCAAAAAATTTAAAAAAATAGTTCAGTAATGTCGCACTTTGGAGAAGGATTTTGATGGAAACTTTCTTGCGATTTGGTCTATAAAAAAAATTTTTGGCATCAGGGAACCTCAAAACATGTATTTTCAATAAACATTCAGTTTCGAAAATTTGTTTATGATTATAATATTTTTTCACACAAAGTAAGAGGTTAGTCTGGCCGATAGACAGAGACAAATAATGTAACATGGATGAGTACGTATAGTCTGTGAAAGAGTAGAATAATAAGAGATTCTGAATATTACATCGTACCTTTCTCTTCTAGCATATCACCTCCACTAGTACCTAGCTGACGTAATTACAAGTGTTATAGGCAAAGTAAATCTACATTCAAGATACTAAACCAAAAGTCTGAAGAGTAATTTCTAGTCTCTAACTACCCGATCTTATGAAGTTTTCCATTAATATTTTCAAGTACATATTAAGCTTCATATCACTTGTTAAAGCTTCTATCTAAAATTCATTTAATACAAAGTTATTAACTTCTAAAACTGATGAAGCATATGCATTTCATGTATATATATATATATATATATATATATATAACTAAAAACCAGTTTATTAAAACGATATTCTATAAAATAAGGTTTCATATTTTCATGAAGTACACTTCCGGAAGTTAAGGTACTATTTCGTATTAAATAGCAATATAAATTATGCTATATTACCTACTATTACTTTTACTCAACGCTAGCTTCTATTAAACCTATAAAGTTATTGAATGAAACTTATTCAATAAAGCATTGTATTGTTTTAGTTTAATTGTAATAGAGCGAATGGTATTTGTTACCTATTATTATTAAATTGTAGGCGGTAACTTATTACCAGCCAATCTCATAGTTTCATTATGTTATGAGCATAGTTTCTAGTTTTAGTTGATACTTTTTTGATATATATACAGTATCCCATTATTACAAAAAAATTAATTTCATTGATATACTGAACATTTCAAGATTTGTGTTCAAGCTGGGAATAAATAGTTATTTCAATGAAGGAGGAAAAATCTAAAGGCAAACATACTTTTGCAGCTTATAAAGCATGCAATTGAGTAAATTTCTATACAACTGAGTAAATTGAGTTAATGTAATGTAATGGCAGCACAAATTGATGATTGGTAGAATGTAATAAAGACAAAAACTCACTGCTAGCACTGACATAGTGTAATCTTTGTGATACTGGTTGTGCAGTGAAGAATGTAAATTGAAGATAGAGAGACCGAGCGATGAATGATGATGTTGATAGTGTGATTAATTTGTAATGGGTAGCCTTGACAATAATGAGTCGCTTAAACTATCAGGTGATTAGTTAAAAACTAATGCATGTTATAGTGTGGCTTACTTTATTAACCTTTCAAGACTGATGTTGTGACTTGTTTAGTTCCTTAAAAATTTAGGAAAACTTTTAAATAAAAATCATTTTTTTATTTTTTGACATTAAAAAACCAAACTATAGCCTTTAATTTTAGTAGAATAAGTTACATTAAGCAGCCGTTGTAGACACAGGAAATCGTGGTTTCTTTCTCACTCAGCCTGATGGATGATTTTTGGTGACTGACCGACTTTCCCAGCTCTACAAATTTATGCAAGTTATTTATTAAGTGTAGTTTATGGTCTAATATATATTTATTCATCTCCCCTTTAAAAATTATGATGAACACCCAGACCGCAAGAGATTCCATTTGTGAAGTATCCAATTTAATGAACTCTCGACTATATAAAATTTAATTATTTAAATATTTTATACATTGTCACAATATTGAATACTTTTAACATTGATAAACAAAGCATGTGGATACTTTTTCTCCTTGGTTACTTTCTCTTAGCGGAAATATTTTAATCGTGTAAAATAATCGATATCGAGTTTTGACCGGAAATATCCGTTTTGAGGTCCATTTAAACTTGATATTCCGTTTAGGTATCACCACGGGATCCGAAAGTGGTTATCTATCAAAATTCCTCAACCGGAAGTACAACTTTACTGAATGTTATTTTTAATTTTTTGCAATTTTCTCAAAAATGGCTCCAACAATTTTTTTCAAACATTTATATCAACTACACATACAAGGAGCTGCAACTTCTATTTGAAACCTTTTTCCGAAAAATGCATTTAAGGGTACTTTTGGAGGAGGAGTGGTTACGGTTTCCATTAAAGTGCTATTTCAGTCTATTACACAATTCTATCATCTAAATAATATTAAATTGATATAATGGTACCGCAAGGATAATGCAATCACAGCAGAGAGAAGAGAGGCCCTCTCTGGTTAACAGAGACTACTCTCTGACTTAGGCAGGCTAGAGTCGGAGAACCTGTGTATATAAGCCAGTGGGAATCTATCTAGAGGATATCTATCAGATACAACCATACAACCATCACATCGTGTCATATCTTTACTCACACCATTCATACTAGCATTTTCATTATAAAGTCCAGTGCAGTTAGTGTAAACTTAGCTACATTATATTAGTGTCTTCATATCTCGTTCATTTAATCAACCTGATTTCTCTCCTCAAAAACTCCATATTGAATTCAATATGTTGTTGAAATTCGAGTTTAAAAAAATAAGATGACCGGAAGTGCGTTTTTACTAGAAGTACTTTTTCGGTTTTCTGCTATTTTCTCTAAAACGACTCCAACTATTTTCTTTAAACCTGGAATGTGAACTACACATTTAAAAGCTACAACTTTTATTTGAAACATTTCTTCTGTTTAAGTAATTTAAGAGTGCTTTTGGAAGAGAGGTGGGATTATGTTTTTCATTAAAGTGCTATGATGGTTAATTATACAATTCTACCATCCAAACATAATTAATTAGAAATAAATAGATTGCTAAAATTCCGAGTTTCCAACAAATTGGTTAACCAGAAGTGCGTTTTTACTGAACAGTTTTTTTAATTTTTGCAATTTTCCCCATAAAAACCCCGAGTCGAATCATTAAATTTGGTATACTAACTATAAAATTTGTTAATCACAATTTTGGAAAGAGGAGTAAGACAAACTTGTTTGATTGTATCACACCAGACTTTTTAATAGTATACATAGAAAATTACCAAGCAAATACTTAACATTCTTCCTTCTGTATTTAACCTTCAAACAGTTGAGAAAGATAAAATGAAGAGCAATATGCTCATCACTTTCTTACGTTTAACGCAAATATGCAATTAACCTTTGCAGTTATAATTTCAATACAGTTGTTAAATTATTATTCATTAACCAACATTAATCAAGGTGCGTAAATACAAGTGTGATGGTAATCAATTGTTTTCATAGTATAATGGTTTTGTTGAGGAGAGAAATTGGGTTTGATTGAATAAACGAGATATGAAGACACTGTTATAATGTAGCTATAAGTTTACACAAACTGCACTGGACTTTATAATGATTTTGATAGAATAAAAGGTGGGAGTAGAGATATGACACGATGCGATGTATGGTTGAATCTGATAGATAGATATCCTCTAGATAGATTCTCACTGGCTTATATACACAGGTTCTCCCACTCTAGCCTGCCTAAGCCAGAGAGTAGTCTCTGTTAAACAGAGAGAGCCTCTCTTCTCTCTGCTGGATGCCACTACAATAATAAAATAAAACGGCAAGTTTTTATTTTGTATTTAAGTTGGCAAAACGTTTTAGAGATTCTTTATTAGGAATTTCACTAATATGATTGTACAAAATATAACATGATAGGACAAAATATTAGTAATAGTAATATCCAAACATTTATCCTATCCGACAGTCAGGCGGCCATTAAAGCACTGAGCTCTTATGTAATCACTTCTAAAATGGTATGGGAATGCCTAGGCAAGCTTAATGACCTAGGCAGAAGTAATAGGGTTACTCTACATTGGATGCCGGGACATATCGGCGTGGAGGGTAATGAGATAGCCGATACCCTGGCAAAAGAAGGCGCTGTATCTCCTCTTATTAGGCCAGAGCCCTTTGGTGGAGTCAGTGACCAAGTATTTCTAGATGAAATCAAGAAAGAGGAGGTGGCTGAAAGAGCTCGTCTGTGGAACACCATCCCGGGACTGAGGCAGGCCAAGGTCTGTCTGGGTGGCTACAACCAGAAAAGGTCGAAAGCCTTCATCAGTCTGAGTAAGAACCTATTCTTACGGATGCTAATCCGTATTCTTAGGGATTCCTTACGGGGCATTGCAGATTCAGGGGGCACCTGAGGAAGCTTGGCCTAGAAGATGACGGTGCATGCAGATACTGTAGAGAAATGTAGGAAACTCCGATACATCTCTTCATGGACTGTGATGCCGTCATTCAAAGAAGATTCAGTAGCCTGGGTTGTTACCAGATAGGGGAGAAAGAAATACGTACCCTAGGACCTTCCAGGATCCTGGGATTTCTCAGGGAGCTAAACCTGGAGAGAGTGCTATAGATGAGCTAGCTCATCTTGGGCACCAGAGGGGTGTACAATAGATCAAACATACATGGTCGCGGTACAGAACCCTCAAAAAAAAAAATCCAAACATTTAGAAGAACCTACATAAGGAATGCAAATGATTTACTGTGATTTTTATCTTACAGAATTCACAACAGTTTTATATATATATATATATAGAGAGAGAGAGAGAGAGAGAGAAAGCGAGAGAGAGAGAGAGAGACTAAAACCTGAGGTGCGAGAAGCTTGTTCTTCAAAAACGTGATTAACCTGGAAGATGCGGCGATAGTGGTATTATCTTGCGGGTTGGAAGAGAACTGCAGATTGTGATAGCAATCGCATGATTTAATAATTAAAAACCAAGTAAGTTTTATTATAAAATATCTGAAATCTAAAATCTTGGAAGTTAAGCCATACATATTAAATCAATAATCGATTCAGAGATTGGCTAATTTGGTTAGCGCTGATGAATTGACCTCATTAACATGAAATTGCTGCTAGCCCCCTCTTCACAAGAGTATAGCCTACTAACTAATATAACAGCTACTGCTAACTATCCATATGTATTACATACTCATACACACACACACACACACACACACACACACACACACACACATATTCACTATGAATAATCTATATATATACTAAATAATATATGTGTCTGTGTTTATAACTTCGACCTACACAATCTTTCATGGCTAATATAGTTAAGTCATTATTTATCTGGCAGTATTTTTGAACTAAATGAATAAACTTTAAATTAGTTAGGATTTTAATATGATCATTTCTTATTTAACAAATAATTAATCAGGGTATTTAATTATGCGAACAGTATATGAGACTGTAATATTATAATTCATACAATTATATAATTAATTATCTAATTATTACTTATCGATTTTCTTTTTATTTCACAGCATTTCAAGGATTAAATAATAAAAATAATCATCTATTAATCATTATGATTTAATTAGGTATAAAAGTTTTTATTCTTTAATAATTTGACGCCTATTTAATTTTGTGGTATTTGAAGTAATCTACTTAAATTTATTAATAAATCCAGGATTTGTTTGATAGGTTTTGTTTTGACTGATTATCAACTTGCTTTTATAGCTGTAATGGTGTGGATATTGAAATTTTATACAGTTCATGTGTACCTAATTATTACGTTTAACTAAGAAAAGATCTTCTTCATTTAAAATCTGCCTAAATCTGATGACGAAGCAGAAAGAAACATCTAATACTAACTGCTGCAAATCCATAAACGCCCAACGCCCAGTGCAAGTTACAAACTAATGAACAACTAATAAACTTCCAAAAATTTGAATAATGGTGTTTAAAATCATAATATCTACATTACAATAATAGCTTCACTTTCACATGCCTCTGAAGACAGATCAAAGGATGGTGGCATAATAATATAAGATTAAATCGAATGATTAATTTGTCGTTATAATCTATTTAACTAACTAAGAGTATTTGAGTATTATGAGGTAGTAACTAGAATTATTATTCTTTAAGAGAGATATATCGAACTCTGCTATATTCCAAAGCATCTCTGGCACCCAGTAGGTACCCAAACGAAATAACAATAAACCAACATCTGAAATATAGTCCGATCCATCTAAAATTTACAACATTCCGTACAGATTAGGCAACACAGTTGAGGGGAAACAATTTTTCCATAGACATCTTCTTCATCCAACAAGTCCTTAACCTAAGTTTTTCAAAAGCCGATTTTTCTCGTTTGCATAGCTAAATTTAATAAAGCTAAAAATTCTCTATGTTAATAGAATGCTTTCTCAAAGCTCTATGGCTTAAAAAAGTAGTTGTACAATGAGGACTTCCGACATTGTCAAGAGTTAACAGAAAGAACAAGTTTCACATTATATAGCATTTTTCAGTCAAATTAAACCTTTTCCCAGTGTAATGACATGGCAGGATCATAGCAATGTCAAATCTTCACAACACATAACAAAGAAAGAATAATTTATATCTAGTGGCCTAGCCGGCTGCTGTCTTCAAGACAAGGCCGCGGCCAAACAAACAAAACCAAGGGTCAATACTACATCAAAGCAAGCAGCGATAAAGCTGGCCACTGACCTAAACCACTGGTCACCGAAATAGCCAAGGTCGCACAAGGTCGCACTTTAGGACAGATGTCTTGGTGTGAGTGTTGCTAACACTAATATATAAACTTCGCCCCATTGGAAGAGGGGATGATTATATGACGTACTTCAGTACGTCTTCAAGATTATGATACGAGCAGCAGTTTCCGCGTCCCTATACAGTTTTTATTTATACTTATTTCCTTAGTTGTGCATCTTAGTTCATTTATTTTAATCATTCTAAATTATTAGTTATTTATCTCCTATTTTATTTCTAAGTATTTCTTGTTAATAGTTACCATTACTCACGTTTAAATTATTGTTCAAATACAGCCTATTTTTATAAATTCCGTGTTAATACTTCGAGCACTAACTTCCAAAAATCTCTAAACTAACTTCCGCCCTCTTCAAGACATCTACTACATACCTCAGGAATCACAATAAAAGATTCCACTACACCAGCCCAAATTAAATCTTTTCCCAACTAAACCTGCAAGGCATTTCTGGATTGTGGCTCTCACTCTAGTCAAATGACGAGCTATCATTTGGATTAGCTCGTCGACTAGGTTTAAAGACATACACAATATTTTCTTAAAGATTTAAAGACACCACTTGTTAAAGAATAAATCTGACCGGAAAATAATTCAAGATATTCAAAAATGAATTGATGGTTTTATCCAGGGCAAGGACAAATTTAATTAGAAAATAGTTCATAATGTTCAATATTAGGTAAAAAAAAAAAAAAAGGTAACAGATAGCTACAAAAGAGTATTAATTGGTCTTCATTATAGTTCTAATAAATGGGTTCTGAAAAATACAAATTTGTCCGATAAGTGGTATGTTCAAAAAGGAGGTAATAAAAGGCAATAAATCGGTCCAAATAAGGTTCTCAATTAAGCTTCATTGTATTTGATTCAAAATGTTCATAATGAAGAATAAAATGTAATTAATACAGGAGTAAAAAAAATGATTAATAGGACTTAATTGATGAAATATTGGATTTTGTCCCAAACAATTACGCATCCATTCAATGACGGTTTACTTCAGTAATTGGATTTACTTCCTTAGAAATGTATTCCGTGTTATGAAAATTTAAAAGTACACTAACTAAAAAAACTTGATATTGCACGTATTGTATCAATGTGATGGACTTGTATGGCTGTGATTTTGCCTCATTGAGGAGGAGAAACTGATGCCTTCAAGCATCACAAGTCTCTCTCTCTCTCTCACACACACATTGTAAAGTCTGATATAAAATGTAAAACTGGAGAGGGACCTCTAACTTGTGTGGTAGTGAAGGCTTTCATAGACAAGCTCCACAGAATTTGTTTTTTGTGGCTTCCACACATCGTAGTTCCCTTCAACTTTCGAGCACAATTACCCTCTTCCAAACAACACGATCTTCTGCCTGCTTTTCCATCAGGTATAACTAGCCATCATCTCCTCCACCTGTCCCCCCTCTATCTCTAGGTCTACCTTTCCTCCTTCGGCAAACCATCTCGCTGCTCATCACCACCCTAGGCAATCTTCCTGGGCCCATCATCCTCACATGCCTATTACACGTGAGTGCCTTAGTCTCAATGATTTCTAAGATGTTCCTCTCCACATCCACTCTCTTCCTAATGTCGTCATTTCTAACTTTGTCCCGCCTCGAACATTCTGCAGAGTTCCTCCAAAAATCTATCTCCACTGCCAGGAGTCTCTCGCACTTACTTCTGTACAGCAGGACACCTTGGAGGATCCATGTGAAGATCAGCCTCTTGGTTCCGGCTAACAAACTTCCGCTCCATACCACTGGGTTCAATATTCCTGTTACTTTTCTCCCATCCCTAATTCTTCTCTCTACTTCCTGCTTGGAGGATCCATCCTTTTATACTATTGATCCTGAGTATTTAAATTCATCCACTCTTTTAATGCGTCTATCTTCTATTTCTATGGTACCTGCATTCGTCGTGGACAAGTGCTCCGTCTAATCAAAATTTATACCCAGTCCCCATTCAGCATAACCTTTTATCAACTTCCTCAGCATATAGCTAGCATCATCTGTCATCTTCTGCAATAATAACCAGGTCGTCTGCGAACAGAAGGTTAGAAATGTACAGATAATCTGTAATCTTTATTCCTATTCTCCTATACTTCTCATTCCATTCTCTGAGAGCCACTTCGAAATAATATATTTTAAAAAGGATGGCGACATACAGCATCCCTGGATTAGTTCTTTATGTGAATGGCTGGTATATCGCTAAAGCAATATTGACTTGATACCTTGAAATTGTATATGTAGGGGTAGTGAACCCCCACCACTCTAGAAGGGGGATGGTGTAGGGGTAGTGAACCCCCATCACTCATCCACTCTAGCGGAGAGAAACAGCCCCTCTCGCAAAGAGAGGAGAGGCTCGGCCAATGTATATATATATATGAGAGATAGGCAATCAGAGATCCTTCAGATAGAATTCAGTTGATTCACACATCAGATATCACTCCGTTCTTATAACTCTCATCACTCCGTATATATCATTTAGCCACGTCAGTCTGTCAGTTCAGTTCAGTTCAGTAGTTCTTAAATCAATAGTGTAAAGTCCTTGGCAGTCAGTCATATATATTTATATCATTACATATCTTAACCATCTTAAGGTGTTTATCTTTCATCAAATCAAACAACCAAGCATCTCCTCACAACACCCTTACATATACATTTCTTTCCACAGAATCCAATCGACTTTTATTTGAAACTTATTCTTGATCATCTAAAATGTTATTAGAAAAATGCAACTGATACTGTGATGACATACCAAATACTGAGAACATCAATGATAGACTATAAGTTCGATAAACTATTTAAAAAGGAATAAACAATTTAAGTAAAAAGTACATCTCATTTACATATGGAATTTCAAGAGGAATATTTAAGGTAACATTGGGATCATAAAAGAGAGGCTGTGTGCGATTCTGTAGAATGGAATGATTCCATAATACACTGAAAGTGTGTCATGAGATTTTGATCCAGAGAGGTGGAATAAATGAACTCTAATTATGTTGGTTTGTTTTCAATTGTGAATTTGAAAATCTATTATAAATTAGTATAAATCTAGTTAAATATATTTTGACCATCAAAACTGTTGCTTTTTTATTACATATCTACTTATAAAGATTTATAAATTTTGTTTTTACTTAAATTAGCAGCCTCTATAGTAATAAATAAGAAAGTTACTTGATAAAATGAACAGAGTTTTAATAATTCATAAAAAAAAAAAAAAATCAAATCTCCAAAAAAATCTTAATAATTTAAATATTCTCAAAGGAACAATAAAAAATTAAATAAAAATACGAAATACATTAAAAAAAAAAAAAGAATAATTAAGAATGCAAAAATTCTCACTACTACAGCGAAACTTTCTATCCCGTATATAAACGTAAACTGGGGAGCATAAAAAAAACAACAGCTGGGAAGCAAAAGTAAGAATGAATACAGATGAAGAATGAATATTCAATTCATTCGTGAATATGCATGAATGAATAAAAATAATAAAAATAAAGAGAAAATATTTAATTATTTAAATTAACTAATATATAAATATATATATATATATATTGAAATACAGAATGACTTTAAATCAACTACATTTTGGCGGCCAAATCTGTCAACAATTTAGCGACTATTCCATGAAATGCAGATAGTTGTTATATTGAAATGAATAAACGAAATTCCGTCTAATTTCGGAAAATAGTAAACAAGCAAGCATTGTGAAAATATTCTAAAACTTGATTATTATATTGGGTCCCCCATTATGGCCGTGTCCATTCGTTGTTAAAAATCGCTAACTTTTTTTTTACTTTCTCTTACTCCTAGTAAGAGGAAGTATTGTAATCGTGTCAAATTTTAGATATCAAGTTTTCACCGGAAATATCCGTTTTGAGGTCCCCTGAGTACAAAAATGTGTTTTTTAGAAAATGATCTCTAGTCTATGTGTGTATGTATGTGAACAGCATAGCTCAAAAAAGAAAAATCGTAGAAAGTTCAAACCGAATATTCCGTTTAGTATAATCATGGGATGCGACAGTAGGTCAGCGGTCAAAATTCCTCCACCGGAAGTACCACACTAATTGAATGTTTTTTGCAGTTTTCATTAAAATGGCTCCAATGATTTTCTTTAAACTTGGTATATTCTAAACGGTGATCTACAATGATCCACAATGACACTTACAGCGATCTACAATTTTTTTTTTAAATATTTCTCCGGAAAAATGCATTTAAGGGCACTTTTAGGGGTGAGCAGGGGTAAGGGGTTGCCTTCTAAAGTGCTATTTCAGTTTACTATATAATTCTCCCATCTAAATAATATTAATTAGAATTAAACGTATTTTTAAAATTCCGAGTGTGAAACAATCGGATGACTGCAACAGTGCGTTTTTTACTGAAATATATTTTTCAGTTTTCTGGTATTTTCTCGAAAACGGTTCCAACGATTTTCTTTAAACTAGGAATGTGAACTACACATATAAAGAGCAACAACTTTTATTCGAAACATTTCTCCCACTAAAGTCATTTAACGAAGCTTTTAATGGAGTGGGGGGTGTTATGTTTTTCACTAAGTGCTATCCATCATAGTTAATTATACAATTGTACAATCCAAACAAAATTAATTAAAAATAAATCATAGATGGCCAAAATTCCGAGTTTCAAGAAAATTAGTAAACTAGAAGTGCGCTTTTATTGGACATTTTTTCCAGTTTTAGACGAACTCTAACGAATTTCATTAAATTTAGTGTATTAACTATAAAATTTGTCAATTACAATTTTGAAAAATGGAGTAAGAGAAAGTTGTGTGAATGTTTCACATCAGATTTTATTTTTTTTTTTTGCTTTAAAATTTGGGTTAAAACATAAGAAAAGAAAAAATCCACTAAAATTATACTTTTAATCGGAAGTCTGGGGTAAAACAACTTACACGACTTAGCACAAAATGTTCTTATTAAATTCTTATGAAATTAAATGAAAATCGATATTTATTTAGCAAGAGAGTAATGCCACTCTTTAAATATTAATAATATTAACGTAAAATAGAAATATTGAAAACAAACATTTGTTTTAACATTTTGAAATCAATTTAATAATAAATTCATAATATAATTTAAAATAAACAAACAAAAATTGATTGGCTGTGGCCAAAGAAAAAAAAAAATTCTATCTTTAAAAGTTTATTCGACGTTTCGGACAACTTCGGTATCCTTTCTCAGGAACTGTTAAAGAAGAATTCAGAGCTGAATGTATGAGGAGGTTATTGTTTTGGTTGGTTATTGTCCTTCTTCGGAAGGACACCAGAAGTGTCCGAAATGTTGAATAAATATTTAAAAATAAAAATGTTTTTTTCTTTAGCCACAGCCCTCAAAATGTTTGCTTGTTTCATTAACAACGGCCAAACAAAACTATTGTTTAAGTTGATGATATAATTTTGCTTAATTTTATTAAGTTAGGCTTCCCAAACTTATAAGCTCCTCCCTTTTGAATGGATAATTCTTAAAGATTACCGTACATGTTTAATATCTTTTCAGATCCTTTTTATTTTGTTTTGTTTTTAAGTAGTTTCAGCTGTTGTAGAAAAAAAAAAAAATATAATACTTCATGCTACAGTAAAATCCTTTTATAAATATTCGTCCAGTTGCCATACTTATTTGCGCTCGTATGGTCAATCCTGGTGTCGCGTATTTAAAACCCCACGAATTTAATTTGCTTAGATTTCCTGTGGCAGTTATGCTAGTTCCCGCGAACTTAACTATTTTGTTCGTGGGTTATTAATCCTGAATTATTTAAATTTCATATTTACAATAATTTCTTATCACGCTTTAGGTGTGTAATATTTTTATATTATTTGTATTATATTGGCTGAAACTTTACAAATCCTCTAATTGAATCCAGCTCAGGCACTATTTGTCATACTTTCAGCCAATCAAATTCATCCATTTGGCGTGCGATACTTCTCTCTCCGCCGAGGCAAGCGTCACTTCAACTTTAACTCTGTCTTGTGTGCCAGCCATTAATATGTATTAATAACTTGTTGCATTTTATCTCGCCTCTTTGTGTGAGGCGTTATCAGTTTTTTATGTTTTTTGTCAGTGGAAACTTCATTTTTTGTTGCCTACTTCAGTTATTGCAGTTGTACAATTTTAAAGTTGATTCTATCTCCTTCTGCTGAATCGTCATTTCTCCAAGTTGGGCTGTTTGAATAGTTAAACCTATTTCAGCTAATTTACTCTTACAACACATATTACTACAAATCATACGTACCAAGCTTGGTACTGGTAAAGATTCAACATTACAGGGTAATGTAGCTCTTATTCTCTATTTTTATTAATTACTATTATTTATTATTATATTTTTTTATCTCGTTCGAGCTACTTACCTTTACATATTTAAGTGTTGCATTTTAACCATAACTCTTGGCAAGACCTTTGTGCAGAGTAGTTAAATTCACTTCAACTTGGCTACTAACAAGTTCTCCACTTACTTCTAGGCTGAAACCAGGTAATTACGCTAGGTATTTTATTATATTTGTGAATACCTTTCATTTAATACTTTTGCCATTCTATTGGGCATCTTTTACTGTGCCAGTGTGCAAAACTTTCTATTGGTTTTCAGCAAATCTCACCCATATTCACTTATTTGGGTATTGTAGTGCTTTAGATTCTTGTAACCAGTTTAAGCTGACCAGCTTGAGATTTTTGCTTACTAATAGCGTTTCTATATTACAGAATCAAGCACATTTCTTGTACGAGAATAGCTGTTTCGCCTGGCACGTCGACAGCCACTGTAACCATACAATCTCTCTCACCATTTGGTCAAGGTTAAGGTATATTTCTTTTACCTATTCATTTCTGTTCTATTTAACAACTATTTCGTTGTATAGTTCAATCCTTCACTGTAAAGGCGTATCCGTACTTTGACCCACTCACCAACTTTCTATTTTATGACAACTTGTCTTCACTTATAAACTATTTCGCTAATTTCTATTTAATCTTCATTATTCAGGTAACCTCCTGATGGTCCTCCGATCTGGAAATTGACACCCGCCTAATGAAAAAGGACATGGTGCTCACTGTCCGGCTATAGAGTCCGTCCGTTTAGCGTGTAAGCTCGAGCATGCTGGCTTGATGTATTTTCTCCATGGCGACGCTACCACAATTGCTTCCAATTGGGCTATAAATTGCAATATGCCTATTCTGCTCTAAGCTCTGTGCGGAGCGTTTGAAAAGAATACTGTATTGTGGACATAGAAGATTCAAGATCTTAATAAATAGAGATTTATTTGTTTATTAATTCTTGATGGTGGTTTTTGTTATCCCCCAGGTCTTCATTCCAGGTTTCTTTACTTTTGGACGTTAACCTGGACTCATAAAGCTGTAAAAGTGCCACTTCACTCTCTTCTCAAATAAATAGCCACTTCTTTTTTTAAGTTGAAAGTCTTTTTTGAGTTAAATCATTTTATCATATTCAATTACTTCTCCAATACGATACATGATCTGAGATAATTAGATAAAATCTGGAATTTAGATGGGACATAAAATGCATCTCCTGAGGTGGTATTATACTGAAACAATTTCTGTAGAACGATGGGCAGGCTTTCATAAAATTTATTGGACATAAAAGAGAAACAGACACAGCGTGGGGATGTTGTCTGTTTCAAGTTGATGAATGTATATGCCAAATTCTATATGCCAAAGGTTTTTTTTATCACGATATTTTGGCAAATATATAATATTCGAAAAGGTGCAGATGTTGCGTCTTGCTCTCACTTGGAATTGACTGTACAATAGATGGGCGAAAAACTTCTAGATTGCAGAATATCTAACAGCTGAATTTGTCGCAGAAAAAAAAAAAGAAGAGAAATTAAATCACGAAATAGCTTTAAAATTATTATTGAAAATTTGGAGGAAATAAATCAACAACAAATATCTCTAACGACAAATACTTGAAAATAATTTTTAATAATATGTAATATAAACAGTGTTGCCAAAAGTTATACATTAAGTTGATTCCAACAACTTATGCAAGTTATGCAGGCTTACTTCCCACCAGTTCTTGTTATTACAGAAACCATTAAGAAACTTGCTGAACACACTGCTTCTACAACTCAACAAAAACATTAAAATTTCTTGCTCCCCCAAGTAAAGTGGTAGGGGAGATAACTCTACTACTTCTTAACTCTTAAATCACATGTATAATAATCAAATATTCTGGTTAGTAAACTCCCATACTAAAAGTACCTCAAAAGTTTTCTACAAGAAAACAATTTTCCTTTTATTTGTACAAAAATATTGCCTTTACTTAGTGACGATGTTCATGTTTTTATTAGAGGTAATAAAATTGTTTAAGGAATAATTGATTATGTTAATTAAAACGAGATGTTGACTTTTTAATTATTTTCTCTTGTTAATTAATATCTTCTTGATAAAGTTAAGGATTAATGTTGAATATTTTATCCAGCTGTTTTTAATCAAGATATTTTTTGGAGCGAAAATTTTTGCAAACATGCAAGAAGTAATTTTATAAAATTAAGACATGATTCCCCGGGATTGCAAATTAAAAATATATTTCCACTAGCAAATATATATTTCTGAGGATAATTATTAGCCGCAAAGCTTTAGCTTAGCTTCTTCTTGAAGCTTTTATATAAATCCTTATGATTCAATATGCAAGCCATAAAACGTCTTTAGCGCCTTAAATCAACGCTACTTGGTAACAGGCACCTTACTAAGCAGTTCATCTTCTCTTGTAAGGCGCTGTATAGCCTCAATTCTAATAACACGAATTCCCATAATAGTAATCGGAATTCCCATAATAGTAACCTATCTAGCTTGAAAATAACCCATTTGAAAACCTAAAATCAGGTATGAAGAAACTCTTGGAATATTGAGTACTCCACCCCAATTTCGTTTGAAGGATTAGTATGGTGAGTGTGAGTAGTGCACGCGCGTGTGTGTGTGTGTGTGTCTGTTTGTGTGTGTGTGTGTGTCCTTGTGTATACAATAGCTAGATGTAAATATTTTGTAAATAGCTAACTTATTATGAATGCTAGTATTTATTTGAATGGAAGTATTTATTTGCATGAATGATGTATGTAGGTTAATTAAGACAAAATTTGCAACATCAAATATAAGATATTATGACTATGGCCTCGTAGCTAATGCCAAAAAAAAAAAAAAAAAAAAAAAAAAAAAAAAAAAGTTCTTACCGTGATAATACAATTATAAATTTGCCAAATTTTCTCTAAATATTGTAACGCAGCCACTAGTGCCACCTAGGAGAAAAAGCAAGCATCTCATGTTCTCCTCGTGGCCGTTGGGAAGCGCTAGCGGGGCGCTTCTTGATTCTTCTACAGCGGTCTCTCACAGTCTACCGCGACCTAGATGTTCTAGAAACTTCCAGTACCTTCTCCAGTGGTACTAGAATAGGAGAAGAACAGCTCGAATGAGTCAGTCTTGTTACAAATGGAGTGCGCGCTTGTTAAAAGTGTAAAATCTGGTGTGAAACACTCACACAACTTTCTCTTACTCCAGATATCTAAATTATAATTGACAAGTTTTATAGTTGTGTACCAAATTCATTCAAATACGACGAAAACTGAATAAACCGTTCAGTAAAAGCGCACTCCCGGTCAATTAATTTCCTTGAAACTCTGAATTTTGGCCCTCTATTTATTTCTAATTAATTTTTTTTGGACGATAGAATTGTATAATCAACTATGATAGCACTTTAGGTAAAAACATAACCCCTCCCCTCCCCTAAAAGTGCCATTAAAAGAAATTTCCTAGAAAAATGTTTGAAATAAAAGTTGTAGCTCTTCGTATGTGTAGTTGAATGGCAAGTTTGAAGAAAATTGTCGGAGCCATGTTTGATAAAATCGCGAAAAAGTGGAAAAATCATTTAGTAAAGTACTAAAGTAAATGCACTTCCGATCATCCGATTTTTATCAAACTCGGAATTTCAACAACATATTCAATTGTAATCAACATTATTTAGATGGCAGAATTGTCTAATAAACTGAAATAGCACTTTAGACGAAAACCTAACCACACCCCTCCTCCATAACTGCCCTTAAATGAATTTTCCCAGAGAAATGTTTCAAATAAAAGTTGTAGCTCTTTATATGTGTCGTTGAGAAAATTGCAAAAAAGTAAAAAAATTAACAAATTCACACACAGACCATTCGCTAAAATTCACTTTTTTGGACTCAGGGGACCTCAAAACGGATATTTCCTCGATATCGAAAATTTGACACGATTACAATACTTCTTCTT
Source organism: Triatoma infestans (assembly GCA_011037195.1). Taxonomy (NCBI): domain Eukaryota; kingdom Metazoa; phylum Arthropoda; class Insecta; order Hemiptera; family Reduviidae; genus Triatoma; species Triatoma infestans. Next base: position 11,723 of record JAAEAF010005007.1, on the reverse strand, counting down.
ACTAGGAGTAAGAGAAAGTAATAAAAAGTGAACTGAGTGAACTTTTTTTTGGTTTATTACAGTGTATTTCAGTGTATTATTTGTAATTCGTTGTGATGAACAATAAATTGGTCTTGTTAGAAGTTTCGTGTGTTTCATCTAAACCAAACCCACTTAACAATTAGTTGAATAACGTTACTTAGCCCTAACATAAATATGGAAATAGTGGGAATACATGTATCTACAAAATACAGGTAATATTTGAAGTGAATACACTGAAGTCATTCAGAAGAAAGAGCCAGTAACATCGAACAAACCTATATAATATTTGAAATTTAACATCATATATCCAAAAAAATCAGTATTTCCTAAATAAAACAAAATTAAGTAATAGTGATATATTTTCAAGTGCGCACTTAGTATTCCCAAGTTTACAAAAAAGAGGAGTTCCTATAAAGTACTATTTCAGTCTATTACACAATTCTAACATATAATTAATATTAATTACAATTAAATATGTTGTTAAAATGCCGAGTTTGAAAAACATCAGATAACCGGAAGTGCGTTTTTACTAAAAAATATTTTTCAGTTTTCTCCTCCAATTTTCTCTAAAAATGGTTCCAACGATTTACTTTAAACATATATGAGTACTACATATACAAAAAGCTGCAACTTTTATTTGTAATACTTCTCCTGGTAAAGTCATTTAAGGGGGTTTTGGAGGGAGGAGTGTGGGGTTATGTTTTCCTCTAAAGTGCTATCATAGTTGATTATACAATTCTACCATCCAAACAAGAAATATTAGAAATAAATAGATTGCCAAAATTCGGAGTTTCAAGAAAATTAGTAAACCGGAAATGAGGTTTTATTTAACAGTTTTTGCGATATTCTGTATAAAAATATCGACGAATTTGATTAAATTTGGTATACTAACTATAAAATTTGTCACTTATAATTTTGTAAACTGCAGTTAAGAGAAAATTGTGTGAGTGTTTCAGACTAAATTTTTTTTGTATTTTTTTATTTTTTTTTTTGACCTAATATTTACAGTCTATTGTAAATCTTAATTTTCACTCTATAGAAGAAGAGCTATATTATTGTTTCCCACATTTTGTTCATTAAGAAAATTATGTATAATAATCGATTTATTTGCCTTAAAGTGTATGTATCTTTTGTACAAATAAAGTTTCGAATATGGACTTGAATATAATCATTTCTATACCTGCCAAACTTAAATAACATTTTTACTAATTAATAATAGTTCAGCCACTTTGTCTATGAACAAATGACTTTTCTCAACAAACCACAAAAATGTTGGGACTCTTTATTTTCTACTCGGAGCCTGAGCTCGAATAATAGGAACATCTCTTATTGAATAATTCGAATTGAATTAGGACCTCCAGGATCTTTCATTGGAGATGACCAAATCTACAACGTTGTTATCACAGCCCGCGCTTTCATTATAATTTTCTTCATAGTTACACACAGTTATAATTGGAGGGTTTGGTAACTGATTAGTTTCCTTAATAATTGGAGCCACACACATGGCATTCCCATATAAACAACATAAGATTCTGATTACTACTTCCTGCCCTTACCCTTCTCATTATAAGAAGCCTAGTCGGATACAAAAAGCGAATTTAATAAGCCAGAATCAAACTTTTATTGAAAAAGCTCAAAGCCCGGTACGTTATCAGCTCCCCTGGAGCCTCCACCCGGAGGTGTGATATTCAAGAGTTCAGCAGGAGATATTGGACCCCTCTGCCGCAAATGCGGTAGAGAGAACGAAACACCGGCACATGTGCTCGGAAATTGTCCACACAATATGCTCCTCGTGACTAGGCGGCATCACAGGGTCAAGCACGCGATCGCAGAGTCTCTTAGGGCTCTTGATTATACCTGCTTTGAGGAAGTGTACGCTGTTGATGATGAGGGCTCTGCGCGATATGCAGGTATAGTGGCTTTTAAAAGGGACAGCAGACTAGCGTACATCATTGATCCGACGGTGCGTTATGAAAATAACGATCCACAGCAGGGGGATAAGGTCGACACAGAAAAGCGTGCCATTTATAGCAAATGTATTGCATATCTCTTCGAGAAGTATAGAGATATGTTTGGGGCACGGGACTATAAAGTGCGTGGTCTATGGTTCGGTGCTCGGGGGACTATTCCAAAGAAAACGGTGGAATTCTGGAACGAGGTCGGTATAGACCCGAATATATTGCCGAGGCTAACGGAGGAAATTATTATAGACTCTCTAGCCATCATTAATCACCACATCTACAGTTGGACTTTGCGCACAGACGTCTGTTGTCGAAAAGTGGAAATCAATAACAAAACAAAATGATCTGTTTCATGATTTAATCTATGTAATAATGTATTGTTTCCTCTTTCTTTGCTTATGTCAGTTCGATTGATTGGTAAGCTGTGTGTTAGCAACTTGACATTGTCGAGCAGCCACACTGACAATTCTTTACGAATAAAGTGTTTCTCTCTATTGACAGATTATTAAATATTTTGTATGATTGAATCATCACATAACCGTTTATATAGATTAATTTCAGATATTTTAACATTGTTAAAAAAATAAAATATGTATTTTGTATAGTAGCTCTTGAAAAAGGCCTCTGCAAGGGCCGAAAGCTAGGCAAAAACATCTAAAAACGCTTTGTCAATATTATATAAATATATCCTTACTTTGACTACAATAAAGTTGAGTTCAATGGTCAATAGTCATACCTCGACTAATTAATCTAGTTGCGATTTTCGATTAAACTAAATATAATGAAAGATTCTGGAGAAAAAGTTAACTATTTTATATTTTGACGTTGCTAAAACCGTTTAGAACTTTAGCAAAAATTTATTCTTTTTCATGGGGGGCTCCTAAATTTATGTTAATATACTACAATATCTGTAACCATAAAATAAAAAGTATTAAAAAATATTGGGGGAGGTTGCAATTTTTATCCATTCGATTGGCATCAAATAAACTTTCTAGTCTCTTAGTAAAAAAACAAAAAAAATTAATCTCATAAATTTTCTTTAGACAAGAGTAAAATATAGAGGAGTTTATTGAGAGCTATATGTTACAAATATCATGATTAAATTATAGTTTAATTCAGCTAATGGGTCAATTTCAATTTTAGATAGAAATAAAATAAAAAAACAAGTAGGAAATAGGAACAGCTCCTTTTTTTCGAACGGAAATCGCGTCATATGGTGCGTAAATTGCGAATATCGCTGTGTGCATGTGTGAGTTTTGTCTGTGTGTATTAAGTATGGTAAATATTGGGCGGACCAGATAGGGTAGAGAGAAGAAGTTGATGGCCAAGGGGCGGTACATGGCGGAAGAGAAACTAGAAAGAGAAGTGCAGTAAAAGTGGAACTGACAAGTTATTACCGTCGAAAATTTCCATAATACATATTCACATAGGAACGGCATGCCACCACCATCATACGCCCACCACGGTGTGGTCTATGTAACAGTGTAGGGCGGCGGCGACGGAGGTGGCGGTAAATGGTGGTGGAGATGGTGGATGTTAAGAGGAATGGGTGGTCCGTGTGCTGGCTCTACAGCATCTTAACCAAAGCCCATGGGGAGAATGGTTATGTGTCTATGTGTATATACGTGTTATCCAGAACCAAACTGACACGATGCTAAGTTAACGGGCGCTTGGTTAGTATTGGTCTCTCTACTTCCTATCCAAGTATATGGATTACACACATTACCTTCCGTAGTTGGAGGAAGTTGGAGGATGGGAGAGTTTCATATTCCACTTGCAGGCCCCACATATACACACACACATACACACACACACACACACACACACCAAGTAATCCTCATCACTTACAATTTTGATATAGCTAAGGCTACTATTGCTATTCCTACTTTTCGTAATATACATAAACTCTTATAGAGGTCCTCCAAAAAATAAAAGAAATTGAATTTTGATGTACGAACGATTAATGACTTTTACTTTTACAACTACATCAACCAACAGCTATTATTATTGTGGGAATTATCTTGACAAATAAACCTATATAATATATTATAACAAAACTGCTTTGACCTCACTTATTTATTATACATTACATGTCTTAGGGGCTATCACGCTTATGAGACGGTTTTAGCGATATTATCTAAAAAAAAAAACTAAGTTGCCGAAGAATATCCCTAATTTCATGTTGCTAAATGAAGCCCAATGTCTGATACCGCCTAGGAGCAACTCCATTAAGCATCAGAGACATTTTCCGTGGTAGCCTGCTTCATTTTGTGGTCATCGACCGGTTTCGGGCGTTCGCCCATCTTCAGGATGCGTTTTTCAGACAGTGTGACAACACAGACTCGCACAGAGCAACTTAGTTTCACACTAACTGAGACGTATTTTTAAAATACTAAACTCTTAAACTAGGTAAAGGGATGTGGCCAGACGGGTGGGAAAACACGTGTTTGGGTTGTTAAAGGGCAATTTTTTTTTCTTACAGTGGACACAACACGTGGGGGTCTAATCTTTAAACTCTGTTGTTGGAGGGAGACTTACTTTACAATTAACTAACCAAAATATAAAGAATATAACAAATACACAAATAAATTTAAATAATTAACAAATTAATAAATTTAAATAATTAACAAATTAATAAATTTAAATAATTAACAAATTAATAAATTTAAATAATTAACAAATAAATTTAAATTTTCAACGAATGAATGAATTTTAAATGTTAGTTTAATCGTTGTTTAATTTTATTTTGTGTATTTCTTATATTCTTTATATTTTGATTAGTTAATTGTAAAGTAAGTCTCCCTCCAACAACAGAGTTTAAAGATTAGACCCCCACGTAATGGGTCCACTGTAAGAAAAGAATTTGCCCTTTAACAACCCAAACAAGTGTTTTCCCACCCATCTGGCCACATCCCTTTACCTAGTTTAAGAGTTTAGTATTTTAAAAACACGCCTCAGTTAGTGTGAAACTAAGTTGCTCTGTGCAAGTCTGTGTTGTCACACTGTCTGAAAAACGCATCCTGATGATGGACGAACGCCCGAAACCGGTCGATGACCACAAAATGAAGCAGGCTACCACGGAAAATGTCTCTGATGCTTTCCAGCTCTGCGGAACCAACCACCACAACATTCTCCACTAACATAGGTGAAACCTTGAGTTTCTCAAGAGACTAAATTCTACATAGCTATGGAGATTATTGACAATAAGCTGAGGTAGTACAGTGAACGGCTTAGAATAGTTAGTATAAATGATTACAATTTGAATTTTAATGCAAACTGTTAATCAAATATTTATACACAGACTGCAGAATTGTTCAAGTTTAGTTGAGCAAACTCAGCAAAATGGAATTAACCGTATATGTTCAGCAATCCTCTTATTATTTGTGGTATAAAACATTAGATAATTTTGATTATATTAATGATAAGTACAACTTGGAAACAATAAAATACATGTTCAAAACCCGCGGAGAATTGCTGCTGAATCTGAATTACAAGTCATGGCTAGCAGGGTTAATTATGTTTGTAGTTTATGCAATTTAAATGCATACAAAGATACTTATCACTTTCATGTTTTATGCCCTGTGTTAAGTGAATTTCGAGATATATATTTCGGACAGCGCACTCTGAGTATATATTATTATGCATTTGACTTACTTAACGGCTTAAATATTCAGTTATTAGCATTTTATGTCAAGAAAACTTACAGGTACAGTCTAATTCAAAATTACAGCATTTGAAACAACTAGAAATGCGAATGATTTTTTACAATCTATATTATTTTTACTTTCTCTTTCTCCTAGTAAGAGGAAATATTATAATCGTGTCAAATTTTCGATATCGAGTTTTCACCGGAAATGTCCATTTTGAGATCCCCTGAGTCCTAAAAAGTGGTTTTTAGCAAATGGTCTGTGTATGTGCGTCTATGTGTATGTATGTATGTGAAAAGCATAGCTGAAAATCGAAAAAACGTAAAGTGTTGAAACATGATATTCCGTTTAGGTATCACCATGGGATCTGACAGTACGTTATCTGTCAAAATAAACTGGAAGTTCCACTTTATTAGTTGTTTTTTTTTTTTACTATTTTGCGATTTTCTCAAAAATGGGTCCAGCGGTTTTCTTGAAACTTGGTACATCAATTACACATATAAAGAGCTACAACTTTTATTTGAAACATTTCTCTGGGAAAATTCATTTAAGGGCACTTTTGTGGGAGGGATAGGGTTAGGTTTTCCTCTAAAGTGTTATCATAATTGATTATATTGGGTTGGTGCAAAAATAATGCAGGTTTTTATATGCCAAAAAAAAAATTATAATTTGTATAAAACTAAGATTATTTATTCAAAATATGTTCCATCATTATCAACACATAGTTGCCAACGTGTCAGAAGCATTTTTATTCCAGTTTCTAAAAAAATCTTTATTTAAACTCTCAATAAACTCGCGGAAGGCATTTTCGGTTTCACTTCGGTCCCTAAAATTTTTTCCTCTTAAGAAGTTGTCCAAATGTCTAAATAAGTGGAAGTCCGTCGGCGAGAGATCGGGGAAGTATGGAGGGTGCGGAAGTGTTTCATATTTCAATTCCTGAAGTTTCCTGAGAGTTGGCATTGCGATATGTGGCCTGGCGTTATCGTGAAGAAGAATTGGTCCTTTCCGATTCACCAATGCTGGACAAAGATTTTGCAATTTCCTATGCATTTTGTCCATTTCTTGACAATATGTTTCAGCTGTGATTGTTTCGCCAGTGATTTAGGAAGCTGTAATGAATAACACCTGCAGCAGACCACCACACTATCACCATTACTTTTTTCGGGTGCAGGCTTGGTTTCGCGAAATGTTTTAGTGCTTCATCCTTGTCCAGCCACTGGCCTGCCCGTCTCCCGTTGTCGTATTGGATCCATTTTTCATCACATGTCACGATTCGATTAAGAAATGGTTCATTTTGGTAGCGCAACAGAAGAGAATTGCAAATTTCAAAACGCCGATGTTTTTGGCTCTGGGTCAATTCGTGACGTACCCACGTGTCGAGCTTTTTAACTTTACCAATTTGTTCGAGATGGCGAACGACTGTTGAGTGGTCAACACTAACTTCTCTCGCAAAGTCCCGAGTGGTTTTGCGAGGGTTATCTTCCACCAATGTCCTAAGATGGTCGTGATCAACAACAGAGGGCCTACCGCGACCTTCCTTGTCTTCGAGATCAAAATCTCCAACACGAAATTTTCGGAACCATCGCTGCAATGTACATTCACTGATGCTTCCTTCACCCCAAACAACATTGATGTTACGCGCAGTTTGAGCCGCACTTCGACCAAGTTTGAACTCGTAAAAATAAATTTGACGAAAATCTTGTTTTGACATGGTGAATATCGGAGGTCTTAACTCATACAAAATGGAACACAAACTAAACTGATATTTGAGGAAAAACAACATTAATAAACATTGTTTATAATCCATTACTGGAGGATTATCTTTGTTTACTTGGCAAGCAGAAGTAAACAAAAGATTAAAGTTCAAAACCTGCATTATTTTTGCACCAACCTTATACAATTCTATCAACCAAACTAAATTAATTAGAAACAAAATATGTGGCCAAAATTCTGAGTTTCAAGAAAATTAGTAAACCGGAAGTGCGCTTTTACTGAACAGTTTTTTTTTTTTCAGTTTTCGACGAATTTCATTAAATTTAATGTGTTAACTATAAAATTTTTGTCAATTATAATTTTCTCGAAAAATGGAGTAAGAGAAAGTTGTGTGAGTGTTTCACACCATATTTTTAGGTTTTTTTTTTTTTTGGCATTGAGTGATAAATATTATTTAATTTGCAGTAGTTCCTTAATATATTTAATTTTAACTTCTACCATGAGTATCCCAAAATATCTATATCGACAGTTAAATCGGATCTCTATTATTGCAAATATGTAAACCTTCGGCTTGGAAGTAATTTATTAAAATCGGAAATGAATAAATAGAAAATTAAATTGGAAAGTATTTCTTCCTGCAATTTACCGTAGAAAATGCATGAATGAAAATGACAAGATATGACCATATAACAAACATAATTTATAATACAATTAAAACAATAAGAGCGTTACATAAGTGCAGTTTTTTTTAATAAATAAAAAGTTGCATTAAGAACGTTCTAGATTCAACAGGTATATTGCACATATGAAGTTTAAGTATGCACTTAACTTGAAGTATACTTCTCTCATACGTTTTATTTCCAACAAGTGTTTAGCATTGTGTGTATGTGTGTGTGTGTGCCCCTTACATTAGGTAAGTACATAAGTAGGAGGAATTGTTTCTAAATAGACTTCAGTTTTAACAATGTTATTCTTTGTAAAGTGCTTTATAGTTAGAAAATACTTCATTAAATTGAACAGACTTTATAAATAAAATAAAAAAAAATTGATGTGAAACCTAAAAAAAGATCATATTATTGCAATTTTTCGTTTTTGAGCTTCACAATATAAACACAGTTCAATTCAAAAAAACTATAACTTTTTTTTATTTCGGATGAAAACTTAATTTTGTAAATTTGACACGATCGTAATACTTATTTTTATCAGCAATTGGAGAAAGTAAAAAAATCTTATATCATACAAACCAAATTCTAAGCTCTGAACATTTTATTTCACTATTGTACATCTCACCATCTCTTAAATTCAGCTTAAATTGGCCTTGCACTAACTCCTAATAAGTTCATCTTCTTTTTACTTTCTGTTCGAAGAGGCCGTCAGACTGGCAAAGGAGGGAGCCTCACGAATGCCCATCTTTTTACGGCATTTAGTACAGAACTGCTTCTGGGGCCGTAAAAAAATGGCAATTCTGATGGATGCAAGAAATATAAAAATATATTTAATTTGAAAAAATCAAAATTATGAAGAATATGTGACATTCCCTTGCAAAAGGACATTTCAAGTAGAAGACCACTATTGTCTTTTAGAGTTCATGAACTTGATAGCATTGTCTACAGGGGAAGATTTGAAATAACAACGATCAATTACTTTCAATAACTAAATACTTTCAATTACAGGAGTAAGAGAAAGTAAAAGTACGAGTAAGAGAAGGTAAAAAAATAAGAAATCGAAATAATCGTAAGATAATAATAAATAATAAAATAATTAACAAAGTAAATAAATAAATACATAATCGTAAAAAATACTTAAGACCAAAGACTAAAGTGATAATGGCACTGTAATCATCGGACTGTAATAATTTTAATGAGTATTTATTTATTATTATTAGAATGAAATTCTAAACTTTAAATTATATTAATTAAAACGCATGTGTGAATTATGATTAACAAGTTAATTAGAATTGTATTAATTTAATCATTATGCATCAACTTAAATATTAAGGCCATTCAAAGTATTGTACGTATTAGCAAATAATAATACATTACTTACTTCCTTTTTTCGGCGCCTGTATCCGAAAAAAGGTTTTGTTTTTTTGCAAATGATATGCGTGTGTGTGTGTGTGTGTGTGTGTGTGTGTGTGTGTGTGTCTGGCAAAATATATACAGCTTTACTGTGTATATATATATATATTTTTTTTTTCAGTTTTTTGCGTATTTCTCGAAAACAGCTCCAACGATTTCTTTTTAACCTTCGCATATTGCATACACACATGAATGCCTAGGACCTTTATTTGGAAAAAAAATTTAGGCTGTTCTGGGGGAGCAATAACGGTAAGCATTGCTCCAAACTAAAAGTACCACTTCTGTACTATATACGTTCTACTAAATATTACAATATTAAGTTATTAGAAGATTTACTAGAATTCCAACTTTGAAGATATTCGGTTAAGAGAAGTAGGATTTCACAGAATTAGCTTCTGGGTTTTTGTTATATTATTTTTCTTTAAAGTGAATACAACGATCGATTTTATTTAAACTTGGGTATACTGGCTGGACAGTTAGTGCAATGTGTGATTACATTTATGTAAAACATTTTTTTTGTTAGATTTGATTTCAAAGGATTCTGAAGAATCTATGTTATTACACTCCAACTAGTCTTCGACGATGAGAGGTGGTTGAAGTCCAGTTTGGCCGCATGAAGATATCTATTAACAAGTGTACGTATTGCAAGATATATGTATATAAATATTTGCTTTTATTGTATATATTTTTTATTTGCTTGAAATATCGAGCAAAGTCATTGCATTTGTCAAGAGAGTCAAGATATTGAATGTGCAGAATGCATTCCCACAGCTCCACCAAGACCTGTCGACATAGAACAGAACGAGATAGTACCTCCGAAGAGAAGCTCTGAATGGACATGATAAAACGCAGTCTATTTACTGCATGGAATTTAATAAAAACAAAATGGTTTTTAAGAACTGTGAAACTGATACAAGAGTTTCCTGGAGACGACCAGTCAGACATCTTCGATTTGGGAGACATTCCTGGAATGTCTTGGGAATGCATACAGTTCAATGGAGGAAATAAACACCTCCTCTATGAAACAATTCGTCAATTGCATGGACGGGTCATTATCCACCATTTCTTATCCACGCAACGAAATTTCCAATTTAGAAAGCTTTATTGAAACTTTCAAAAACCAAATTTCTAAGAAAAAACACAGAAAAGCCAGCGACCTAATTCCTCATGTGGTACCATAAATGCCGATACCCATACATCCACATCATATAAGAACAGACCATGTTGGCGCTGTATTATTACAGCCACAGCAAATCTCAACAACGGCGAATTCTTTAATAAAATTAAATTGAGAACCTCTGGGACTCGCCACATACACCAAAACACATAGTGCCCATTATACCTTGTGATTAAGGTTTGTTCATGTTTTTGGCGTTCTCTTCTAAACTACAAGTGTAAATCACTTGTAGTACTATGAGTCATAATATATATTAACCAATATGTATGTTATGATAAGGCATCTAAGTAAAAATTTAGAAATTAAAGAAAATATGACTCTTTTATAATTTTATTAAATTGCATTAAGAAAGAGTCTTGTAAGTGTTTCAAATTCAGATTTCCGTTTTTATTCCTGACGTCAATCTCATCTCAGCCAGACCAAAATCTGAACAGAAGAGATCATCATATGAAATTTAGAAACTCAAGCAGAACTCAATACATCTTCTTTATTAAACACAACTCCAAAGAGAACACTCTTTTATTACAATCAATGCTTGGGGTACATTAACTACACTGCTATATACATTCTAAGCTTCGGCTAAATGTGACAAAGTTGTCGCCAACGGTTATCATAAGTCAGAAGAGACATTTTGCAATTTAATTTATCTATTTCAGATACTATAAGCATATACCAAAAATTACATCATAAATTATAAAGAATTTATGGTCCTATTAATTTACTATTTAAAGCAAAAATAATAAACCGTAAATTTTAGAAAAGCAATAACTAATTTGGGTTTTATTAACCAGTCTACTGTTTTCTTTGAAAATTATAGGTTATGAATTTCATTACCGTCTTTAATTTCATGGAAGAAAAAATTCATTTTTATTCATTAAAAAATATATATATATATTTTATCTCATCCTTGTTTTATGCAAAAAAGGAAGTGTCATCAATTTTTAAGTAATAAATTTTTACTAAAGTTAATAAATTAAAACGGCTCTTTGATATAAAACTAAGCAAAAATAATAATAAATCTGATTTTAATAAAACCAGGAAAAGAAAGTTTTCAATTTTTTTAATAATCTGGGTAAAACTACTGGTAAAACTAAATATTTTCTCATCAGAGACATTTTCCGTGGTA
>JAAEAF010005006.1:0-90045 GCA_011037195.1 Triatoma infestans | reverse complement strand
AAATAATTGATATTTTGCTAAATTATACACTGTCCATGACAGGTATTTTGTTAAAATTTGTGATAGGCCAATCTGTTAAAGAGAGGATAAGAATCTTGAAATCTGTACAATTATTAATGAAATAAAAGTAGCCGAGTTAAATGAAGAGGTCTTTGGAAGACCTACTAGAATCGCACTTCAAGGACGGAATCGACTAATTTGAGAAACGTTGGACAAAGTGTATTGAAATAATAGAAGACTACATTGAGAAATAAATGTATTTTTAAAATAAAAAAAACTCAAAATTTGCCCTACTAGGCCGAGAACTTTTCACCTTACCCACGTACATACATGTTCAGTAAAAATTAGAGTTTGAATAATAATGATTACATTATAATAAGTAGTAATAATTGCAATAAAAGAAAGCCGGGAGAGCAGTTGCTCCCTCTGGTTAGCCTAGTAGAATCAATCATCTGTTGAGGAAATTCGCCCACACAAGCGCTGCTCTCAGTGTAGCTGAAAAACCATATCAATAGCTATCGCATTTCCCTGGGGCACTTCAAATGGGCATTAAAACTTCTAGAATGTCTAAAACTCTGACAGTCAAGCTTCCCGCTAGTAGGTGTCCCTAGCTCCCAATAAATGTAAGAGAATAGGGAATAAAAAGCCGGCAATCTGAGAGCTTAGGCAAATAGCTAGATCAACTTTGAAGATTTAAGAAAGGTGCAAGATCAATCTTGAATGGTTAACATTTGAAGAATTCAAAACAAGCAGTCAAGGAAGTAAACAGCCAGTCAAACATTCAAGAGTTTACTGTGGAGTCTGTTGCGTTCTCTTTCCAGGTTTGTATGCCTGTAGTAGTATAACTTCCGCGCGCGTGCGTTTTCCGGTCAGTCATCCTGTTGTCAGCCCTTTAATTCTCTCCCGCCAATTCTCTGGCGTGTTGTGGGACTTCGTGCCTTCTCTCGCGTTACCGGACGTTGATTTCCCTTCTATGCCCTTCCCTTTTCTCTTGTTAGTCGTCCCTTTTTTCGTCACTAATGCAAATATATGTGTATTGTTCTACTGCAACAGAATCTTAACTGCTTCATTCTAAGCTGGTTCCTTGTTTATGATTCACCGCCCGCACGGGTGTATTGTGCTTATAACATAGGTTTTTCATCTCTGCCTCCAACCAGCTTCCAAGAGGTCTTATTCGCATCAACAAACGCACGCTTTCGTATCGCTTCACTCACCAATTACCTTTCCCGTAGCTACCCTTCGTCACACCCATACACGAATATATTTACACATATACACAGCTTCCTTTATATCTTTTACACTTCGTACGTCCTTCACAGCTTCTTCAGCTCAACATACGCTTCTCAATAATCCTAACCGCATCTTCAAGGTAAGAAAATTAAAACTTTGTTCACTAAGCGCTTATCCTTTTACGCTTCCGAGTACACGCCTACGCATGTACAGGGTCTATAACACAACTCTCAACGTAATACGTAAATTTATCGCATGTTTTCTAAATTTTTTTCATTGTCAGTTGCTTGGGATATGTTCGGGATAAAGTTAGGCAGCAACAGTTAATCAATACGAGGTTTTCCGTTACAAAATTCTACCATAATGTAGCGCCATATTTAGAATTTTTTGTTCCTTCTTTTCTTTTTGTTCTTCCTAATTTTTTCTTCTTTCGTTCTTTTTTCAAGGAGACTGACTTCTCGTGCACTGCCGGCATCCGAACAGTGTTCTCTAACTATAGACAATACTGTCCATCACCGGACAGTGAGCTGTAGAGGCTCCTAAGCAGAGAAAATCTAAGGGTAGCAGCATGTTGGATTCGAATCCGGGGCTTCCGCGTTGCTAGTCCTTGCGCGCTACCACTGAGCTAATCCCTTCCTTCTCCCCTGGCTTACGCCAGTTAACAAGGGACGGAATCCCTAGTTTGTGTACTATGTTTGTCCTTGCCTGTAAAGGGTAGAGTTTATTGTGTACTGTTTTGACGAAGTGCATGGAGTACTAAGCTGTGGCAACCTGTGGGGTCGCTACTCTCCAAGTAACTGCATGCAACAGATACTCCTTGCGGGTATATTTCTCCTTACCGCGGACAATAAGTGAAAAGGAAAAGATAGCTCAAGAAGTTGGAGGTAGCGGATAATTCGAAGAATTCTTAGCTTCTTATCAGCATCTTTTTTTTTCTTTAAGTTACCATTACTACAATTTTAATCATGATAATCCTGATATATGTGATAACAAATATTTGGAGCTCCCCTTATAAGCCCACTTCTTATATTGTAGGATAACTAAAAATAAAACAGCCTTATATTATAACAAGGCATCCGCCAAATTTTATCAAATTCAGTTCCTTAGTTTCAACCTAAGACTAGTAAAAATAGTGAGACAAAATTTTTATAAATTTTAAATCATTAAAACACATATATAAAAAAAAAAAAAAACTATAAAAATGTAGATAGGCAAACTTATAATAAATTATTCATATTGGATGATGGAATTATTTACTTACAGAAATATCACATAAATATTATCGATAAAATAGTAAATAATTACAGCAATAATCTTCAGAAATAAGAAAATAGAACATTGAATTTCTAAATAACTCGTTAAAATTCAGCAAGTTAACGAGAGAGAGTTCATAAGAGTCAATAAGAATTCATTTTAGAACTAGTTAAATTCAGGAAGTTTAATCAGTATTTCTAACGAGTCGTATGGTTTGTCTTTTTCTCTTATTGTTTTGTATCAGTTTTGTGTTGGTGTCGATGTAGAGGATAGATAGAGAGAGAGGGAGAGAGTTAGTGAGTAAGATGGAACAAGACAACACAACAGTGTTGCTAAAACCGAGCTGGATCTCTGATGGTGATTAAGTCGAATGGTGATAGCTATTGGAAACAGTGTATTACTACACAACACACACATACACACACACTATATATGGCAGACATTAAATCTACTTTTACGGTCAAGGGTCTCTCCCATCGATCAGACACCCCACACTCCATCTCCTGTTTCACATAATAAACACTAATAGCTCCGCCCCTGACTCTGTCTCACTACTGAGAAAGCTTTCTCACTACTTTATGTGTCGCCTTCAAGCCATCACATATACTCGCGCACGCATACACACACACACACACACACACCATAATAATATACTTCCATGATTCTTATTTTATTCGCCATCACCATTGTACTCCAACTGTAATCATTTCTTTTATTTTTCATTCTTGAACCTATCTCTCATTTCCAACCATTACAACATGTTTTAACTCAAGATTTTAAAACTTTTTATACATTTAAATATATTTTTAGATTTGCTATATCCTGCTACAAGAGGAAGTATTGCGATTGTATCTGCGTTTCTTATTTAAGATTACAATCTGAATTATATGCTTTTTGAGATAACCTGGGGACCCTGGGCTGTTAGAATTAATCTCATTCTCTTTAACATTTTTTGTCATATCCTACGTGTGACTTTGTGTATATCGCAAAAACGAAAAATCACAAATAGCTCAAATTAATATTCCGCTTTAAAGGGATCCCGACTTAAGAATTTCCGTCGTTTTTTTTTTGATTGGGTGTTGGTGTATGGTAATAATGTCGCTTTTTATCACTAACTGTACCTTCCCCACCTTTTCTCATGATGACCGTCTTATACATCACGGGAATCATATCCTAAATTCTCGAAACAAATCTCAAAACAAAGCAAAACCCAGGTAGTTTTCTATGTGGGCAATGTAATTGATAAGGGATATTGTACACGCGTAGGCGTGAACTCGGAAGCGTTAGAGGAGCTTAATGAAGCACGCGATTATGAAAATTATCAAGGCAATAAGGTTTTAATTGGCTTACCTTGAAGATGCGGTTATGATGAATGAGAAGCGTATGTTGAGCCGGAGAAGCTGTGAAAGACGCTAGGAAGCGTAAAAGGGTATAAAGGAGGCAGTGTATACGTATGTGTAAAGATGTTCATGTATGGGTGTGTATGAAAGAAGGTTGCGGGAAAGGTAATTGGTGAATGAAGCGGTACGGAAGCGTGCGTTCGTTGATGCGAATACCTCTCGGAAGCTGGTTGGAGGCAGAGATAAAAGACCTGTGCTGTAAACGCAGTACACGCGTGGCGGCGGTGAAATTTGTGATGAAGCAGTAAATGATGACGCAGATACAAAGCTTCATTCTACAGAGAACAAATACACATATACGCACGAGAAGCAAGCGAAACCACAAGTGAAGAAAAGGGATGAATAGGAAAAAGGGGGTGGCTGTGGGGGGGGGAACCAACATTCGGAGACGCGAGAGAAGGCGCGAACGCGCCACAGAATTGGCGTACTTTTTCGTTCTTTTTTTTTTTTTAAATAAATGTATTCGCGTGGTATTGTTCTTATTGGTATAAATCTAATCACTTCCTAAATAAATACCTCTAGGCCCCAGTAAACTGGGATGAAACTGAGAACTTGGAATGGGGCGTCGGACGAAAAAGTTTGAAAGGTTGAGGGCTACTAAATTTGTAATACTAACTACAATTGTCTTCACACCTGTCCACTTTTAATAGAACATATCTCTGAAAAAATTCTAGTTTCTATAAGAGTTCTAGGAGATCCAAGAAGTTAGGCTTATCTCTAAACTGACTTTTCAGTGTTTTTGGGATTGGTAAAACCGCTGTCTGGATGTTACTACATAGTCATAATCCTAAAAACGATGCATATATATTGTAAGAAACCAAGAACGTAAATAGAATACCAAGATTAAGATTCTTGCGACTCTCAGGAGACCCTAAACATGTATTTCCGGTGAAAACACGATATCGAAGATTTTGGCACAACTGCAATACTTCCTCTAAATAAGAGGAAGTAAAAATTCAAATATGAATGAACGATCTAGTGTGAAGTTCGTATCTTATTAGGAGACGAAAAACTATTGGCTTATCGTTTTGAGAAAATTGTAACAAAAAAAAACCTGAAGAATGCATTCAAAAAATAGGACTGAATATGGCATGTGAGAAGGAATGCCTAATGTCTCAGCTTCCCTAGAAAGTTTCTAAAGTCAATTCCCCCTCCCCAATGTTTAGAACAATATATGTGTTCGGAGTTTGAAGAAAAATCATTGGCGACTTTTTTTCGACTAAATTGTGACATACTGAAAAAGAAAAAGCTTACACTTTCAGTTAGTTGCATTCTGATGATTTAAAGGGAATATCAAGTTGGAACTGGCTGTGTTATTTCATATTGTTTTCGTACTCAGAGAATCTTACAGTCTTTTTTTTTTTCCGGTGACTGTACAATCTCGACACATGACCACTCATATCAAATACTCATATCAAATAGTA
This sequence comes from Triatoma infestans, assembly GCA_011037195.1. Taxonomy (NCBI): domain Eukaryota; kingdom Metazoa; phylum Arthropoda; class Insecta; order Hemiptera; family Reduviidae; genus Triatoma; species Triatoma infestans. The sequence continues at coordinate 84,737 of JAAEAF010005006.1, read as the reverse complement.
AAACCTACATAACCACAATAATCAAAGAAATTCCTAATGCTATCTTAGTTTCTGCTCTATACAAAATTTTGATAGTAAAAACGTGATTCATTATATTATTATATTCAGGAAATACAACAATCTTTATTATTGTAAACTTTGTCTGTAATGATAGCTAATTTGTCTTAGAAAAAAAGCCAAATATAATTCAAACTTTTTTATAAGTAAAGTAATGCCTATTTTTGCAGGCGGAGTTAACGTTCCCATCTACCATATCAGGTGTCGTGGACGATAGCGGAAGCACCTACTTAACTATTAACATTTTTTAAACTTTTTTTTTTTTAAATATACACACCTTTAGATCGGTGCCGGAGCTCGCGCTCAAAACCCGCATTATGAATGTAAAATTGAGTATTTATGCGCGAGACTCGACTTGGGGACCTCCCAAGTTATTAGTCCATGCTCTAACTCGTACAGCCACCCTAATATATATTATTATATGTCTTAGCATTCATCAAAATGATATATTTTAAAGCAAAGTTTAATGTTACTATTCTCCCAGATTCCCTCCAAAAAAAATCAATTTTCCCGGGAAAATATTTCAAATAAAAGTGATAAGTATTTATATGTATAGACAGTAAACGATGTTTAAAGAAAATCGTTGGAACTGTTCATGAAAAAAATCGCGAAAAACTGAAAAAAAAAAAAAAAAAATCCAATTCAGTAAAAAAGTGCACTTCCGGTTTATGAATTTTTTCCCGCGAGACCTTCAGTGTTAGGTTCATCTAGCTGGTAAACTAGATGGAATATCAAGATTTGAATTTCCTTCGACTTTTTCGATTTTGAGATACTTTTTTCGCATAACGAAGCATATACATCCTCACACATACAGAGATCATTCGCTAAGAACAATTTTTTTTCCCTACTCCTCTAAACAAGAATACTTCCGGTGAAAACTCAAAACTACGAATATTTGGCACGATCGCAATGCTCTTATCACCACCCCCAGGAGTAAGAGAAAGTTAAAAATTTTTCAAAATGTGTTCGTTCCATACTTCACAGCTACTACATACTTCGATCTCTTTCAGTTCGTTCATGGTGTAAAACTTAAATGAACTTTTTTTTTTTGGCAACCAACCTTTTTATATAGAAACTTGTTTTTGGCAAGTCCAAACAAGTCTTTAATTAATTTTATTTCCTATAGTATTTTTAGAACATTCTATACGATTTCTAGTAGCAGTAGTGGTGGCACTTTATTGCTTATTTTATTTTTATTTTTTATTTTTTTCTTTCTTTCCTTTGGAAATGTGAGAAAGTACAGAATTGTTTTCTAACAGCTGTCGAATTTGATGGGAAACAGTTGGCTAAAAATGTATTTGTATATATCTTCAGCTAAGAATTATAGGAGTTTATTCTGTAATAATAAATTTAAAGACCTTGAATGTTGGACTTTCACTTATTACAAATCATACAAAAAGTTTCTATAAAACTAGGAATTTTTACTAAAATGTAATAAAGTTTATTTGGATTCTTCTGTAAATAATTAATTGAAATCGTCTTTAAAGCAAATCTTTCAAGTGTTAATAGCTTGTTAAAGGGGATTGTTCCACTACGATCTGAAAGTTAGCAGCTCGGTCTTTAGGAGTCATACCATGGCAATACAGAGAGCCATGCTGCTGTTGATGGGTAATTTTAGCCGTACGACATCAACTGAGGCTCTGCAGGTTTCGGCGGGATGTCTTCCATTCGACCTGGAAGTAGTGAAATCGGCCCTATTATACTTTTTAAGAAGAGGGAAAACAGTGAGTTTGCGTGGACATTCGTTAGAACCCTTACCAGAAGGAGAAATTGGAAATGATTTCAGAATCTGGCTCCTGAATGAAAAAAAGAAACAACTGGATCAGGATCTGTTACTGCAATGGAAATCTCGCTGGTCTTACTCTCAAAAGGGGAGGACCACCTACAGGTGTTTGCCAGACGCGACAATGGAAAAAAAATGTAGTAAATGTAGTCCCCACAGATTTTTCTTGCGCCGTCTCCAGGCTAGTGACAGGTCTTGGGCAAATTAAAGGAAAGTGGTATGAGATGGGTTTGGTAAGTGATGGTTATTGTCGTTGCGGTGAATTGGAGACCGCCCAACATATTATTTTTGAATGCATTCGTTATGAAGATCTCCGGGCAAAATTATGAAGTGCTATAGGCTATCATGTTCGCATTGATAATGATACACTAACCCTGTTGCTGGAAAATCTCAGTGCATACGATGCCTTTAAAAAGTTTGCAGAAGAGGCTCTAAGACGTGGTACACTGTGGTGAGATTTTCGAGGGTAGGCGGAGCCTAAGTGTGGGATATTAGTAATTTATTGGATAGCTGTGGATTGAATGACTCAGATTGGGTATTTATCGAGTTTTTACCGGGCCTCTCAGGAATATCGAGTACTGAGAGGTCAATTAGGATAGGAATTTTGTCTGCATGCGTGAAGTATGAATGTATTTATTGTGTGAATGAGTATGAATGCGATGCAGTTTGTTAGCTTGTAATATGATAGCATAAATTCTATATAATTTAGTAAAGGTACCTTGTTGTGCCCTTCCCTCATATATTCTTGCTTTGGGGATGAAGTATAATCATTGGGCTGTTACGAGCGAGAGCTACGGTATGCGTGTAAAAAAAACAAAAAAAACTACGACCTGAAAGATCTCTATTGTGCCCTCCGAAGCCTTCTCAATGCACTGCCGGCCTCTAGGCAGCGTTCTCTAGGTATAGACAACACTGTCCATCACCGGAAACTGAGTAGTAGAGGCTCCTAGGAAAAGAAAATCTAAGGGCCGCATGCTGGATTCGAACCCGGGACCTCCGCGTTGCTAGTCCAGCGCACTACCACTGAGCTAATCCCTTCCTTCTCCCTTGGCTTACGCCAGTATCTAAGTACGGAGACCCTAGTTTGTGTACTATGTCTGTCCTTGTCTGTAATGTAATGTAATGATTTATTTCATAAAATTATATACAGAATTGTATACATTATTTACAAAATATAGAGAGCAGCTAGTAAAATATCTTTATCCTCCACTAAATGGCAACAGACAGTATAGATTTAACTGGTTATATTATTGAGGGAAAAAGTGTACAAAACACCTCTACACCCTAGACCTTGTCTGTAAAGGGTAGAGGTATGTAGTTAAGTGTATTGTGTACTGTTTTGACGAAGTGCATGGAATACTGAGCTGTGGTAACCCGTGGGTTCACTACTCCTCGAGTAATTGCTTGCAATACATACCCCCTTGCGGGCAAATTAGCAGTAAATAAAATTTGTTAAAAAATTTTTTCAGAATATTGCAAGAGAGTTCTAAATACAGTTGTGAAACTGATATGATTTATATTATTACAATTCTCTTAACAATGTCTGTGTTATAATTAATGTTTTTCATTATATTATTTAATCAGATTAAAAAAAGATCTGTGTTTTGTTCAAATACTCTTTTTAATAAATTTACTATAGAAGTTGTCTCTTGTTTATAATATCTGTTTATGATGTCCTGCTCCTTGCTTTTTCCTAATACTACTTGCTAAGAGAGGAACTATTGCGATCGTAACAAAGTTTCGAAATTGTTTTTTTCACCGGAAATATATTAAGGTCCAATGAGTATGAAAAAATATTTTCTACGAATGTCTTTATTTTGTATGTGTGTGTGTGCGGGTTTTTGTGTGTGCAACTAAATTGCCGTGTAAAATAATTTTTTAACTTAACCAATTAATAAAATTTGATTGAAGAATCAACAGCCTACATTGTTATCTGGATTGAATCTTGCGATAAATGAGAATCATATTTTATTATATTTTTTTCCTTGTTTTTTTTAATGTTTTAAAAAGAAACTAATGAATTTATGTTATTTTCTAATTAAAAGTTTTCATAGAAAATATATTATATTTTACGTTCCTAGTTAAGTGGGGGAAAACAAAAAGTTATTAGGTATATGGTGAGTGGTATATGTGACCTGAGTTTGAACAAGGAAACTCCAAAACAGTAAAATCTCTATAAGTTTAAACTTGATATTTCGTTTTAGGATCAATAAATAAGATTCAACAAGAAGGTTTCAGTCAAAATTATATCGACATTTTCAATTTTTTTTACTATTTAAAAAGGATTTATTGCATTCGTGAAAGAGTTTCCAACTCTGTATACTACGTGTGTGTGTGTCAGAATAATAATAATAATAATAATAATAATAATAATAAAAAAAAACAGACCAATTCAACAAGACCATCCATTCAGCTGGGCCACTTTACAGAATGGCTTTTTCAGCTTTCCGTAATTTCTCAAAAATAATTCTATTGATTTTCTTTAGCTCTTAACAGAAGCTTGGATGAAAGCGATTAAGCTATATAATATTTCGTTATAAAATCAAGTTGTAGTTTAAACTGAGAACTAAACATTATTTAATATTGAACATTCATTTTCTTAAAATTAATAAAATCTGAATTCAGAGAAACAAATTTCATGAATAACAATTGAAAATGTATAAAATTGAAGAATACCTTACTTAATCTTTCCAGCTCTAACCATAAATATTTTGGAGCTATTCTTTTAAACAATAAATGTCTTTATTAGGAAAAACAATGGTCTGTTTATTTATGGATTTAGTTTGCAATACAGCAACAATGGTACTAGTTGTATGTCTGTAGTGTAGTAGGTAATTTATTTCATTACCTTAACTATAGATTCTACTACTTCACCATACGTTCTATTACTGTCAATAAAATCGGCCATATATTTAAAGTACAGTTCTCAATTTTTATTAATACTATAAAACTATTACTTACTATTTTGTAATACATACCTACTTTATTTCTAATTAATTATTACATTAATACATAATGACGAAACTCTTGAGACATTAGAAATTCTGTCACGTATTTTATTGACATCAATTAAGAACACTTGTTTACTAACTCATGCCTGTGTTTCCATCTGATTTGGGTTGGCGTCAGCTCTGTACGAAGAAAGTTGTATGCGACTCCTTGTTGCTGCAATCCTCCGGCCACCATTCTTCTTCTTCTTACATTGGTGCTACAGTCCTACTACAGGACCTGGACCTCAACAATGAGTGTCTGCCACTCCTGTTTGGGCCCCACCTCTTCACAGCTGCCTGGCGGAGATCGTCCTCCACACATCCTTGAGCGAATTCGACCTCTAAGCCTCACTCCTCCTGGCTTCCCATACATTACTTTTCTGGGCAGTCTACTGTAATAGAATCCGATGAGAGGAATCCAAAGCAGAGAGAGAGAGAGAGAGATAAAATTGAGAATTTCACTCGCTGCCACCAATTTAATGGGTATGAGAAGGAGAGAATTGGGTTTATGAGATAAATAAACTGGAAATAATGCTGAACATTGTATAATGAGAAAGTGTAAACCCAAACTAACGGCCAGGACTTTACACGAATATAGAAACTTGTAGCGAGAGATTTAGAGTGAGGGAAGATAAAGGTAGTAGTTGGTTGCTGACGCTTTGTGACTGCTGTATGAATTGTTGAAAGACTGTTCCCTGTAGACTAGCGCAGCTGTATATATGCACAGAGTCTCCCACTCTAGCTAGTCTAGCTTAAGTAGCGAGTGAGATTCTCAGTTTTGTCTCTCTCTCTCTCTGCTTTGGATCCCTCTCATCGGGTCCTATTACACTATCATGGGTCATCTGCTTCACATGCCCAACCACCTCAGTCTGCTTTTCTTTACGACAAAGACTATGCCGGGTTCGCCATATAGCCTCTTTAGTTCTTCGTATGAGCGCATTCTCCACTCTCCGTTCTCGCAAACGAGACTATAGAGTTTTCCTTAGTACTTTTCTTTCCCAGATCTCCAGCATCTTTTGCCTTTATTCACATATTTCCCATGCAATGCTTTGTTTGCTAGTATACAGGTTATCGGCCTAACTATTGTCTTGTAGATGACAAGTTCTTGTAGCGCAGAGCCTTTGTAACGGCATACAGGCATCGATTCCCAGATACCGTCCCCTGGCATTGTTTTCTGACACGACTGATCCAAGATAAGCAGCAAACTGATCACATACGGAAAAGCAGTGATTTAGAATTTATGAGATAAACAGACAGACAGAATATAAATTGGCCGCCATTTCCTCACCTATTTCCACTTCTTGCCATCACACTAGATTTCCTTGTCATCACTTTGTCGTGATTCCTTTTTTACTTTCTTCTAGTATTTGTAATCGTGTCAAAATTTCGATATTATTGAGTTTTCACCGGAAAATATTACGTATATAGATCCCCTGAGTCACAAAAAATTGTTTTTAGAAAATGTTGTGTGTGTGTGTGTGTGTGTGTGTGTATGAGTGTGTGAGTGAACAGCATAGCAAAAAAACGAAACATCGCAGAAAGTTCAAACTTGAAATTCCGTTTGGGTATCATAATGAGATCTGACACGGAAGTTATCTGTCGGAATTCTTCAACCGGAAGTACCACTTTAGTGAATAGATTTTTCACGTTGTTTTTTTCGATTTTCTCGAAAATGTCTTTCCAACAGAGAATAGTTTAAGTTCCATCAACAGTATTTTAAACATTATTAATATATTCGTTGGTTTTTCTATATTCTCACAAAAAAATCCGAAATATTCCGGACTTGAATAAATGCAAGAAAAATAACAAGGAAATGCGGGAAATCATCTAAATGTTGTACACTACGTTATCTTTTCTTAATTGTCTTTATCTATTTAAACATAAATGTAATATGAACAGACATACAGAATATAAATTTTTTAATATAATATTTACTTACTGTATATTTATTGATATTCATGAAATTGACAGTTCTAAGCTTTTTTTGTACGCCATAAATACAATTTGAACAACTAAAATGAAAATATAAGCAGTATATCTGTCAGAAATAATGACATAAGAACCTAAAGTGTAAAAGTTAAATTCCAAGTTGACAGATGATCGATCGTAGACCGCTATATATATATATATAAAGACATTTAAAACTTCGAACTAATCATTTTAATTAAGTCGCTCTCTTTAAATGATATCATCTTTTGCTGTGTATATAATAAATACCAATTATAAAGAACTGCAATTATGAATACAGTGAATTCTTTTATTTTTTTTTAAATAGTTTTATTATCGATATAAAGAGTTCTTTAAGGATAAATTGTTGATGATTCATTTATATATTCCAATCTAATGAATCATTTACATATATTTATATAAATCTAAATATGGCTGTGTTTATTTATTTACGATTGTTATTTATTAAACTTGTACTTTATTTTTTTTTATAGTCACTTATATTGCATTTACAATATGTTATTAGTGTTTACGATAAGTTATCTATACACAGATGTTTTTATTCTTTGATGGAGTACCTGCTTATCCGCCAATGTCTGTTGTTGTTTATAAAAATAATCTGGTGTGAACCTAACAACTTTCTCTTACACTGCAATTTACAAAAATGACAAATTTTATTCACACTTACAATTCTTACTACATGTATAGTTTGATGAAAACCCGTTGGGTTTTTTTATGGGAAAAAATCACAGAAAATAACTGAAAAACCTATCCTGTAAAGAGCATTTCTGGACAACCGATTTTTTTTTTTAAACTCGGACTTTTTTATAACATCTATAATTCTGATTACTATTAATATGAATGATAGAATCGTATATTTAAAAATTAAAATAGCACTTTAGAAGAGAGCATAGTCTAATGCCTTCTCCCAAAACTGCCCTTAAATGAATTTTCCCGGAGAAATGTTTCAAATAAAAGTTATAACTCTTTTTATGTGTAGTTAATACGCCATGTTTAAAGGAAATAGTTAAGAGCCAAGTTCGAGAAAATCTGAATAAATATAAAAATCCATTCAATAAAGTGTTACTTCCGGTTTACCGATTTTGTCTAAAACTATATTGTCAGGTCTCCTGGTGGATGTTAAAAGAAATATAAAGTTTTTTTATAAACTTTTTCTGATTTTCATTTTTGAGTTATGCTGACTACACACACACACACACACACACACACATAGACCAATTTCTAAAACCCACTTTTTCAGAATCCTCAAACTTGTACATCAGGTCACCTCAAAACATGTATATCCGGTGAAAACTCGAATCGAAAATTTGACACGATCTCAATACTTCGTTTTACACTTAAATTTTTACGTTCTCTTACTCCTAGTAAGAGGAAGTATTGTTATCTTGTCAAATTTTCGATTCGATATCGAGTTTTCACCGGATATATCCGTTTTGAGGTCCCCCGAGTCCAAAAAAGTGGTTTTCAGCAAAGGGCGTGTTTTTTTTCTTTTTTTTTTCTTGAAAGTAACCCTAACAAGGTACAGTTTATTTTCCGCATGCTCCAATACATTATAACATGTGTTGTTTCTAAATTATATTAAATAATAATAAATTATCTATTATCTTAAACAATGATTATAATACTTGATGGTAGGAAATTATATACAATAGTAAATATATTAAAATAAACAAAAAAGAATATAGGAAATTATTACTTATTATAATGTAGTCAGTTACATTATATTTTCTAAGCAAAGAGTGTGTGCCTGTCTGCGTGTGTGTGTGTGTGTGTGTGTGTGTGTATGTGTGTGTATGTGAACAGCATAGCTCAAAAACGAAAAACCGTAGAAAGTTGAATCTTGATATTCCATTTAGGTATCACCATGGCATCTGACGGTGGCTCATCTGTCAAAATTCCTCAACCGGAAACACCATTTACTAGTTTGTTTTTTTTTACTTTTTTCCGTTTTCTCAAAAATCGCTCCGACGATTTTCTTCAAAGTTGGTATATCAACTACGCATACAAAGATCTACCACATTTATTTGAAACGTTTCTCTGGGAAAATTTATTTAAGGGCAGTTATGGGGGAGGGTTGGGGTTAGGTTTTCATCTAAAGTGCTATTTCAGTTTATTAAACAATTCTATCATCTAAATAATATTAATTAGAATTGAATATGTTGTTGAAATTCCGAGTTTGAAAAAAATCGGATAACCGGAAGTGTGTTTCCATTACCACTTTACTAAATGATTTTTTTTTCACTTTTTCGCGATTTTATCAAAAATGGCTTAGACGATTTTCTTGAAACTTTATATATATAAACTACACATACAAAGATCTAGAACTTTTATTTAAAACATTTCTCTGGAAAAATTCATTTAAGTGCACTTTTGGAGGAGGGGTTGGGGTTATGTTTTTCTCTAAAGTGCTATCATAGTTGATTATACAATTCTATCAGCCAACAAAATTAATTAGAAATAAATAGATGGCAAAATCCGTGTTTCAAGAAAATTAGTAAACCGGAAGTGCGCTTTTACTGGAATAGTTTTTTCAGTTTTCAACGAATTTCATTAAATTTGGTACACTAACTATAAAATTTGTCAATTATAATTTTGAGAACTGGATTAAGAGAAAGTTGTGTGAGTGTTTCACACCAGATTTTTTTTTTTTTTTTTAGCGAATCGTCTCTGCGTGTGTGTGTTTAACAGAATATTTCTGTAACGAAAAGTCAAAGCAAGCTCAAGCTTGGTAATCCCTGTGGGTACTATAATCACATTACACACGAAGATTACCGGTAAAATCCATTTACCGGAAGTGCGACTTTACTGGTTTCTTCAGTTTTTCGTCATTTTCTCGAAAACAGCTCCAACAATTTTCTTTAAATTTCGTATGTAATTTCGTAATGTCTATCACGCATACTACCTATCACTTTCATTTGAAATATTTTCCTGGGAAAATTGATTTTTGGGGGTTCTGGGGGAAATGGTAACGTTATGCTAACCCTTATATAGTAGCACTTCAGACAATGTATGGTTCTACCACTTATATAATATTAATACACATTAGAAGTATTGCTAGATGTCCAAATTTGAAGAAAATCTGTTAACCGGAAGTGAGATTTGAAGCATAGGTTTTTTGAATTTTTTAGCAATTTTCTCAAAAACGGTTATAATGAATTTTTCTGGAAAAAAATTAATTTTTAGTGGGGATATTAGGGATTAGTTAGTTAAATTTAAATTTAAATTTGCACAAGTTTTGATGGTTTTGATAGAGAGCGCTCTATATGCTAAAGCAAAGAGAAAAGTTCTCGGCCTAGCCCATAGATGGCACTGTTACAAATGAAATTAGTTTTGTTATGTTCGTACATTTGTTGCAAAAGTAAATACTAAAAGTGAATTTGATCAGACAAATAAGTATGACTGTTTAATTTAAGCGTGTTTTTTTGACAAAAATGAATAAACTTGAACACCCTTCCGTCATATAAAATTCTACGTTTTGGTTGGTTTATCGTCAACAAAAGATTCATCCAATGTTGGTGAAAGTGTTGGTGTGAAAAAAAAAAAAAAAAAATGGGCTTCGTTGAAGATGGCCAAAAAACTGGAACTACCATAGAAAATATCTGGAAGACAAACAGTTTGGTTCTAGATGATCGACGATTAAAAGTTGTATGAGATAGCTAAGGCTGTAGGCATCTCAGAAGCAAGGGTACGACACATTTTGCACGAGGAACTCAGTATGAGAAACACAAACAAATAAGCAATCGAGTTTCTCAGCCAATGTTTTTGCCGTTTTAAGAAGAATCCAACTGATTTTTTGCCCAGATTTGTTACGGTGGATGAAAGGTGGGTTCACCACTTTACAGCTGGGACAAAACAACAGTCCTAGCAGTGGATAGAAGCCGGTGGCTCTGCACCAAAGAGAGCGATTGCAATTGCATCGGCTGGTAAGGTTATGGCTAGTGTTTTTTGGGATTCCAAAGGGATTCTTTTAATTGACAACCTGCCAAAGGGCCAGACAATTAATGGGGAATAATGGGCATATCTTGACCAACTAGATGAATAAATTAGAGAGAAAAGACCTGGTTTGCAAAAGAAAAAAAAATCCTCTTTCACCAGGACAATGCACCTGCCCACAAAGGCGCTTTGGCAATGGGAAAATTGAGGGATTTGAAGTATGAATTATTGTTGGAATTATCTCCCTCTGACTTTCATCTATTCCCAATCCTTAAGAAATCTGTGGCTAAATTTTGTAAACATTGTAACACAAAAGAAAATTTCTGGATTAAATAGTGTTAATTGGAGGAATAGAAAGTCGAAAGTTTTACACCAGATTTTTATGTTAAAAATGCGATCAGTTTTTTACACGCCATTAGAGCAGCTGACAATAATGAATTTTTCTAATGTAATTTATAATAACCTTCTTCAAACCTTGAAATATCTTTAATATCATTATAATAATTGATTCTAAAACATTATATACTCGGCATATCTTTAAAAAAATAATCTTGAATAAATCAGTTAATTTATTCTGTGAAAATTATTTTTTATTTTTATTTTTTTTGTTTTTATTTTTTTATTAAATCCAGTTTGTGAGAGAAATATAAGATTTTTTTTTTATTGTGATGTAGTCGTCTATAGTTATGAAAACATTTGGACATTTGAATATTGTGATGACATGAAATAGACGACGTGACCTTGGCAATGCCACTTACATATGTATCACAATTTGTATACGATTGTGTGGGGAGTACTCCAATATTACGATAACAATTGCCTTTTCTATACTTTTTTTGTTTTGTTTTGTTTTGTTTAGATTCCATTTTTTAAACAATTACAATTGCTAAATAGCCAAATGGAATGTAAATTGTTGAATTATTTATTAAATCTGTAATTCAAGTATGTTTTTATAGATTTTTTTTCCGTTCAAATTATAATGTATTATAAATCATTATAAAATTTTATATTAGAATTCGATAAATATCCTTCTAAATATAAAAAAAAAAAAAAAAATAAAATAATTTTATTTATTTATTAGGATATAAAATTTCTAAATAAAATAATTTGATTATTTGATAAATATCCTTCTAACTTAATTTCCACTAAATTTAGCGGACGTCATTATTAAATAGGTAGGAGAACCTAAACTAACAGTGGCAATTGATAGAAGTGTAAACCTTCCGGCTTTGCCGGAAACCTCTTAAAAGCTAACTAGTCGGAGGAAATGTTTCAAACAAAGTGTAGGTTTAGGTCTGTAAGTTTAAAAAAATTCTTTGGGATCTTTCTTGGAAAAAAATCAACGAAAATTGAAAAAAAAGAAAAGTTCGTTAAAACCTCATTTTCTTTAACCGATTTTCATACTCGGATATTTTTAAAATTCTTATTATTATATAGAAAATGTTACACTCACTGGCAAAAAATTCTGGCCATTTGAAAAAATTTACTCTTATAATTTCATAATTTTTATCGCTCATAACGTTTATTAGGTTAATTGATTTTCAAAATAAAACAAATAAATAGGGATTATATGGAAAATTTAAAATAATTAATTAAAAAAAAAAGGTGAATGTGGAAAATTTTATTTATCTGATTATTTTTTTTTTTTTAATTTTACAGTATTTTTTAATGGGATGGTGCTAATTAATATCGAGTATTACTCCTCTTGCCTTTATCACACAGCTTCTAGGCGTCTCCCGGCATGCTCTGAATTAAGTGGGAAATTTCGTTTTGTGACATTAGAGTTCATTCGTCTTGAAGTTCCCTTTCTAGCTTCTAAAGCGTCCCATGAAGGACTCTCCGTTCTCTTATCGTTTTCGAAGCATATCACACAGATGCTGTATGGGTTTTAACTCAGGGGAACGGGCAAGCCAGCTTAGGAAGTCAATATTATGGTTATAGTATTAGCCTGTTTCTCTGTAATGCTGCACTGCATCTCGCAGAGTTTTTAGTAGGGAACATCAATAGCATTGGCTGTATATCTGATGGAGCGGCCGTCATCAATAAGTGCTATAGCACATGCGACATACTCGGCACTAAGGGGCATTTTTTGCAATTCGAATTTTTAAATTTTTAATTTTCATATAATGGCTTTGTTAGGTGGAGAGAATTTGGGTTTAGTTGATGAATTAAGAAGACTGGGTTAACACTGGTTAACTATGTATAATAATAATAAAGAGACACACAGTCTGCCTGGGCTTTATAATAGAGAATGGTTATGGTAGAGGGTATGAAAATTACACGAAGTGACTGGCTAGTATGAACTATATTGAACTGTCTCGTTGTATTTACACAGTTTCTCCCACTCCAATCCGAGAGAGTGGTTGGGCTCGTGTCTCTTCTCTTTACTCTCTTTGGTTGCTGTTATATTCATAATCAAAGAGGCAAGCAAAAGCGAAATTAAAGCAAATAAAAATCAAATCAAACTGAATAAAAACAATAATATACAAAATGATAATAAACGAACACAGACATTCGTAAACATTTTTGGTTTATTTTTAATACTACAATGTGAAATGTACAAAGTCAAATTTATTCTAAAAATGTTAACTATTAATTGCCAAAACAAAATAACTGATGAAAATAGATCGAATAATATTATATTATTTATTAAATGTAATTTTTTGCCGATGAGTGTTTTATATTATAGGATTGTATACGATATACGAAAATGGTATTTTACCGGAAACCGTAACGCTCCCCACTCCCTCCAAAATTTCCTAAAAATGACTTTTTCCAGGAAAAATATTTCAAATGTGTGTTGCGTATGTAGCTGGTATAACAATTTTGGAAGAAAATCTTTGCTGGCCAATTTTTAAAATAGAAAAATGCAGAAAATCACCTGGTACTTGTTTGTAAAATTATTTCTTTCAATAATTATTGCTGAAATATCTGTTCAAAAATTTTTTGTCTACGTCGAATTATTTTGCAATGCATTTGTAATAAACTCTTATCAGTGCGTTGATAGACTTATATGCTGAAAACTTCCCTTAAATATGAAAAAAAAGTGACTATTTTTTAATTTATTTTTAAGATATCTATCTATTGTTTGTAATCTATTACTAGCGCACTTCCGGTTTACTAAATTTCTTAAAAATTCGGAATTTTGGCAATTATTTATTTCTAATTAATTTTGTTTGGATGATAGGATTGTGTAATTTACCATGATAGCACTTTAGAGAAAAACATAACCCCTCCCCCTTAAAAGTGCCCTTCAATGAATTTTCCCATAGAAATGTTTTTCAAATAAAAGTTGTAGCTCATTGTTTGTGTAGTTGATATAGCATGTTTCAAGAAAATCGTTGGAGCCATTTTTGAGAAAATTGCAAAAAAGTAGAAAACACCAACTAGTAAAGTGGTCCTTCCGGTTGAGGAATTTTGACGTATAACGTATTGTCAGATCCCATGGTGATACCTAAACGGAATATCAAGTTTCAACTTTTTACGGTTTTTCGTTTTTGAGCTATGCTGTTCACATATACACACACACACAGACCATTTGCTAAAAACCACTTTTTTGCACTCAGGGGACCTCAAAACGTATATTTCCGGTGAAAACTCGATATCGAAAATTTGACACGATTACAATACTTCCTCTTACTAGGAGTAAGAGAAAGTAAAAAGAAAAAGAAAGATGCAATTATCTAAAATTATATCTAAACAAAATTTTTCATTTAATTTGTTTACCTAATATAAACAAGTCACATAAAGAGGGAGTTATTATGTTTTATTAATTAATTGTTTAGATTAATTGATTGATATTTAACAAAATTTTATTTGTTTGTTCATTATAAATTTCTTATTACGAAAACTTAAATAGACTTTATCTTGTTTGTTCTTGAAAAACATGTACCTATATATATATATATAAAAACAAACAAACATAACATACACACACACACACACACACACACACACACACACACACACACACACGCAATATTGTGTTCATTAAAATTAGTTTAACTTGTTTTCCTGTTTAAGTACAAGTTTTCTAATTAAGGAGAGCGCTCATTAAAACTAATGTACTAAAACACGTAAATAAATACATATGTGTGTTAGTGCAAAAAACTTTTTTATGTTGCTAACTTATTTTATGTATACCTACATGTTTTTTGTTTAAAAAAATGAAAAATTGTTTATTAAAAAAAAAAAAAAAAAATATTCTATTAAAGTCTTATATTTGCTAAGTATACAATAACTTCAATTAATTCTCATTATATTTTTAAAGTTTAGTAGAAATATTTATAGTAAGAAAGAAAAAAGTAAATAATTCTTTTATGTTTTGTAATCTTATATACTTTTCTTATTTACTCCATATTATTTTCTATACGCCATATGTATTTTGAATATGTCTTTTTTTACTTCCTCTTACTCCTAGTAAGAGGAAGTATTGTAATCGTGTGTCAAAATTTCGATATCGAGTTTTCACCGGAAATATCCGTTTTGAGGTTCCCTGAGTCCAAAAAAGTGTTTTTTAGCAACTGGTCTGTGTGTTTGTGTGTGTCTGTGTGTCTGTGTGTGTGTATGTGAACAGCATAGCTCAAAAACGAAAAACCGTAGAAAACTGAAACTTAATATTCCGTTTAGATATCAACATGCGATCTGACTGTGCGTTATCTGTCAAAATTCCTAAACCGGAAGTACCACTTTACTAGTTGACTTTTTTACTTTTTTGCGTTTTTCTCAAAAACGGCTCCAAGGATTTTCTTTAAACTCGATACATGAACTACATATACAAGGAGCTACAACTTTTATTTGAAACATTTCTCTGGGAAAATTGATTTAAGGGCCCTTCTGGGGAAGGGGTGGGGTTAGGTTACCCTCTAAAGTGCTATTTCAGGTTATTAGACCATTCGGTCATTTAAATAATGTTAATTAGAATTAAATATCTTGTTGAAATTCCGAGTTTGAGAAAAATCGGAAAACCGGAAGTGCTTTTGTTTTAACACTTTACTAAATATGATTTTTTCACTTTTTCGCGATTTTCTCAAAAATGGCCCCGACGATTTTCTTGAAACTACACATATAAACTAAACATTCAAAGATCTACAACTTTTATATAAAACATTTCTCTGGGAAAATTCATTTAAGGGCACTTTTAGGAGAGGGGTAGGGTTACAGCTTCCTCTAAAGTGGTATCATACTTGATTATACAACTCTATCATCCAAATGAAATTAATTAGAAATAAATAGTTGGCCAAAATTCCGGGTGTGAAGAAAATCAGTAAACCGGAAGTGCGCTTTTACTGAATAGTTTTTTCAGTTTTTCGACAAATTTCATTAAATTTGGTACACAAACTATAAAATTTGTCAATTATAATTTTGAGAACTGGAGTAAGAGAAAGTTGTGTGAGTGTTTCACACCAGATTTTTTAATAATAGAAAGATTTATTTCTTCTACATGTTACAACTATTTGTCGATCACTATTATTCATTTTTGTAGTCTGTGGAAAATATGCATATACTATATATTTCATTGCAAAGTTTTTAGAGCTAGTTCAATTTTTACGTGTTTACAATCTATAGTTTCTATAGATTTTTGCAAGGCAAGAGCTACATATAAATTTGGGTAATAATAACCAACCACGCATAATATAAACAATTACAAATAATACTGCTGATACAAAAAATTAAATACAAACAAAAAAAAAACCTCGTGTGAAACACTGTCACAACTTGTATAATTTTTAAAAACTAATTTAAAAAAAGACCAATGTCAATAAACAACTTTTTCGTAATCAGCTGAACTAAATACCTCAACTAAATGCATTCAACCGATTAAAATATTCAATTTCGAAAATTTGAAATAATTTGTCATAAAGTAAAATATAAAAAAATTATGTGACCACTCACACTACTGTAATTCTATTTTTTTTTTACCCTCAGCCAAAAAAAAAATTATTAGTTTTTACATTAATAAATAATATTTATTGCAACAATCTATTACTTTCCCTTACTCCTAGTAAGAGGAAGTATTGTAATCTTGTCAAATTTTCGATATCAAGTTTTCCACGAAAATATCCGTTTTAGATTGAAACATTATTAGAAAGTATTTATTAAATTTTATTGAATATTTCTTTGTTGTTATTATTATTACTTTCAAACAGGGAATTATTATGTAGATATATAGAAAAAAAAAAACATGAGATAAAATGACTAAAACTTATATTCAGTTATATGGTCGCCTGAAGCGTTACACGGATGACCTAAGTGTCACACCGACCCAACGAATAACCTTATAATGACCTAGGTAAGGATACTATTTGTGTATTAGTTGTGTTCCCATGGTGATTTCTCTTTTCCGTCTATGATATATCTATGACATGGATTTATATATATATATTGTAATTTTCTATTTATTAATAAATACTTCCGTCAACATGCTATTTTTATAAAATATCTTCGTATTTATTTATTAATTTTTATATTATTATTAATTATCTCTACTAGGACAGCTGTTAAAATTTATTACATATACAGTTTAGTTCATAATTATGTATTTTATATGTATATATGTGTATATAAATCGTTGTAATATGTTGTATTGGTGGCTTGCAATATTTAGAGGAAAATTATTGGTTATTATTATATAGCTTTCTCTTACTTCTTTAACAGGGTTGAAAATTTATCTGTGCTCGATCACTTCAACATGTTTTTGATCACTCAGCATAATTTCATCAAACTTGTTTTAGAGAATTCGTTCTTTTTCTTGTGTGTTTGTTTTTCATGGTGAGAACAAATAGATCAAAAAAGAAAAACTGCAGGAACTCAGGATCTGATACGAAGATTTTCGTAAGAATCAGTTAACCGGAAATGCTACTTAATTAATATTATTTTGTTTTCAGTTTTTGCGTTTTCCTCTAAATGATTTCCAATGATTTTCTTGACCACTTGATTTACTGACAATAATGTTTTGACTTACTTTTTTATTTGACAATTTTTACTTTCTCTTATTACTCTAAGAAAAACATTTGAAGTCGTTTCTAAATTTTTTCCTCTAAATCTTAATTTTTAGAGGTTTTCTAAAAGAAATTTACGTTAGGATTCTGCCTAAGAGCCATTTCGTTTTAGCACATGTTTTCATCACCTATGTGATACAATTAAAAAAAAGATTAAACATATGCATTATCATATTTCAAAGATTGAGGAAAACTAGTTTAATCGGAATTCCAACCATATTGCAAAGATATTTTTGTGTCGTTCGCGATTTCCACGATAACCTTTTTGTTTAAACGAAATTCATTTTTATTTACCACTTATTTCCGGGCTTAATTGATTTTCCGATCTTTGCCATTTGATATACTCTTCATAAACTGTATAACAATTTTAAGAGATATTAAACATATATAATAAAATTCCAATTTTGAAGAAAGTTTGTTTGTTAGTCAGACCTGTGACGAGGGGCCGGGGAGGATTGCGCGAGATTGATTTTTTTTTTTGTTAATTATTTTCCCCATCCAATGATGATATTGTATACATGGTTGAGGTAAATCTGCGGTCAAATTTTTTTGTAATTTTCTAGTTTAAAGGTGAATTAGGTGACATTATATTCTAAAGTATTAGGACTTAATAAAGTGAAGGAAATTTATTATGAATCGACAGGGCTTTCTCTTAGTGCATTTATCGACTTGTTGATACTGATTCTTGATAGTTTGGTTATAATTAGTTAACGGAGAGCGCTAAAAACAAAGTCCTTTGATATAATACCCAACGTTTTCGACATACTTATTATCTTCTTCAAAATTTCAAAATAAAAAAATGTAAAAGTAAGAAGTTCTTTTTAAAAACAATAACAAATAAATAAAAAAAAAACGAAAACTCAAAAAAACAGCTGTAACTGATTGTTGACGATGTCATACAATTAATAATTTGTGATGATGTACGTAGTTTGGACAATAACAGTAAGAGGAAGTAATGCTATCGTGCAACATTTTCGAAATTGAGTTTCCACCGGAAATACATGTTTTTTGGGGTCCACTGAATACGAAAAAAATATTTTTAGAGAATATTGGTCTGTATGTGTGTGTGTGTGTGTGTGCGTTTTGTGTCTTTGTGTTAACAGAATATCTCAAAGCTGAAAAGTCGCAAAATGTTCAAACTTGATATTCCGTTCAGGTACTATCACTGCATCATCACTACATGAAGATTTCGGGCAAAATTCAGCAACCGGAAGAGTGGCTTTACTGAATGTTTCATCTTTTGTTCTCAGTTTGTCGAGATTTTCTCGAATACAGCTACAAAGATTTTCTTTAAACTTGGGATGCTTGCTGCAAAGATATAAACGTATCACTTTTATTTGAAACATTTTTCTAAAAAAAAAAAAATCTGGTGTGAAACACTCACACCTTTCTCTTACTCCAGTTCTCAAAATGATAATTGACAAATTTTATACTTTGCGTACCAAATTTAATGAAATTCGTCGAACACTGAAAAAACGGTTCAGTAAAAGCGCACTTCCGGTTTACAACTTTGCTTGAAACTCGGAATTTAAGCTATCTATTTATTTCTAACTAATTATGTTTGGATGATAGAATTGTATAATCAACTAGGACAGCACTTTAGAGAAAAACATAACCCCACCCCTCCCCTAAAAGTGCCCTTAAAAGAATTTTCCCAGAGAAATGTTTTAGATAAAAGTTGCAGATCGTTGCATGTTTAGTTTATATGCGAAGTTTCAAAAAAATCGTTGGAGCCATTTTTGAGAAAATTGCGAAAAGTGAATAAATCATTTAGTAAAGTGGTAAAGTAATCGTACTTCCGGTTATCCGTTTTTTTTTCAAACTCGGAATTTCAACAACATATTTAATTCTAATTAACATTATCTAGATGACAGAATTGTCTAATAAACTGAAATAGCATTTAGATAGAAACCTAACCCCACCCCTCCCCCAAAAGTGCCCTTCAGTGCATTTTCCCGGAGAAATGTTTCAAATAAAAGTTGTAGCTCTTTGTATGTGTGGTTGATGTTAGAAGCTTAAAGAAAATCGTCGGTGCCATTTTTGAGAAAATTGCAAAAAAGTAAAAAATTTAACTAGTAAAGTGGTACTTCCGGTTGAGGAATTTTGACAGATAACGTAGTGTCAGATCCCACGGTGATACCTAAACGGAATATCAAGTTTCAACTTTCTACGGTTTTCCGTTTTTGAACTATGCTGTTCACATACATACATATACACACACACACACACACACAGCATTTGTTAAAAAGCACTTTTTTGGACTCAGGGGACCTCAAAACGGATATTTCCGGTGACAACTCGATATCGAAAATTTGACATGATTACAATAATTCCTCTTACTAGGAGTAAGAGAAAGTAAAAAAAATATTTTGGAGTGGTATTAGGAGGTCTGTGAGAGTTTAAAATTATATTTGCATAAGCTTTGATGGTTTTGACATACAGCCCTCCACATATGGCGCTTAGGTATACAATCAATCTCCATTTTGATGGCCATCCCAACTGAACGTAACGTTGCAATTCTCTTGTTAAATTGTATTCATTAGAGTATGAGCATAATTCTCTGAGTGTCACGTCAGATTATTTGTTATTTAAAAAAAAAAAATTCTTCACTTTTTAATTTTTTTACTCTTGAAGAACAAAATAAAGTTACGAAAATTTGGACATTGTATAAAAGTGTTTTTTTTATTTATTTATTTATTAATTTTTTTTTTTTTAACCGGTTCCTCGTTAATATCTTCATTTTTATCGATTATGTAAATTTATAATGAGACTACTTTGTAGCTTATTTTCAAAACTTTCGCTTCAATTAGCGCATATCGGCTCCATTGTCACAGCTAGCCATTTCAAAATTGGATTCAAAGAGTTTTTGGTGGATCTGTAGGAGTGTATGTTCCTCATGTAGTACAAATATTTCATAACTTTTGTTCGCGGAGATTAGCATCTGCATTTATTCCTAATTCAAAACATATCCTCACCATTAAGATTGTTCAGTCTGTTTATTTGATGTGATCAGTCAAGATGTAATCAGCATTTCTAAAATAGATTTAATTCTTCGCACAAGTGATGTATTTTTCATGAAACGGCCGTACATTCAAATGATACTTTAGAGCAGGGTAGGTAGAACGTTTGTACCGCCCACTTTTGTATCTTAATTGGTAGCAAAATTTTCTTACCCCCCCACCGATTGCGCGGTAACTTAATTTTGCGAAACTCCAAAGTGCTTGTAATTTTTGAGTGGTGGTTTAGTAAAAATATGAAATTAAATTTATCGATTTATTTACACTTTATGTATGTTTTATAATATGCAGAAAATTCAATTTGATGCTGCGTTTCTGCATTTTTATCGATACAGCGCCTACTTTTTTTTTTTTAATTTAAGGCGCGTCAGCATCTATGGTCATTGGCGCTCGGAGCCTTCTCAGTACACTACCGGCCTCCGGAGCAGCACCTCCTAATGCGGAAACTAATTAAATTAATGGAAAAAATTAACCATAAAAACTATAAAATCTATCGAAATTCCCTTTAATTAATTATTAATGAGATCCTTGAGGCTGATTGTGCGAAACTAATATTTGATATCTGGTTCAATTTTCGTAAGGAACAAACTAAGGTCTCCTCTTTCGGAAATATTCAGACGGTTTCTCTGTTTGGTGAAAATATGTTTAACAGCACTTGTTCGGTATTTAATGTAAATTCAAATTCGCCACCAACGGCATACAATAATTTTATTTGGAGGGAGGTATTATTGTACTACCTTGATAATAATTTACTAATTTATTAGGCTATGCCCGGGGGGGGGGGGGATTTCCTTCGCCCTCAGTCAATCGCCATTTTAAGTTCGAAGGAGTAAGTCGTTATGCAATACTTCCTTGAATAGTCACAGGGTGATACCTATACAATTCATGCCAGTTCGGTTGGCCTTAATTGTGAAAACCTAAGTTTGTTACTTCTGATTTTCCTGTGTACTGTTAATAAACTAGTCCTTTTGCCGACTTAGCGGCTCTGTTCTCTCGGCCTGCATAGGCTATTGTGGAATCGCATGGCTGTTACTTCCGGTTGGTTTACTGCCGTGCAGCTTCTGGGAGCCCATTTAAGTATTATCTACAATCATCAGCCAAGCAGCAGTGTATGGATCAAGGCTCAAGAGTTACAGGTACATAAGATTCATTTCTTTATTCCTATTTCTCCTGTTCCTTTGTCTCCGATATGGGCTAAGGACACATGGGTCTTCCAATACCAGGATTCTGTTTTTGTAAGGTAAGCGCCATTCCTTTGGCTGTTGAAAGTGATAAATAATATTTGCTACATGTTTTTAAATTTAATTTATATATTCATTTTTTCCCACATAATATTTAATATTTTATTTCCCATTTTGCTCACCCATTATATTATAGTATATATAGTCCACTTAATATCTTCACTCAATTTATATTTTTGCTGTTTTCTGTTAATTAGAGCCCACCCGAGGTATCTTACCTCAATTTATATTATTAATTATCTTTGCTATATTTACTATACAGAGCCTACCAGAGGTTGAGATAATGGGGTGTAAAAAGAGCTCACTTTTATTTATTTTTTTTACTGTTATTTATTAAACAACACTAAAGCCTGATTCTACAAGACACGAGGTAAGGAAGAGTATCAATAAATTGGCTATCGATTTGCACATTATTTGGATATAAAGCAGGCAATTTTTTCATTCAGCCATCAGTCATTTTTTTCCCATCTACCTCTATGAAAATGTTATTTGCTCTCTTCTTCATATCTAAGTTCTTACAGTTCTCTTGGTAAGTAGTATCAGCCTCCTCAATATTTCCGGTAAATAAGTTTTTCATCCAGACATTCACCTTCAAGTTCAAAATATTTTCAAATCGTTTTTCCATATACAATTTAAGTTTGTTAACATGGTTATTCATTTTTTCAATCTTCTCTGGAGTTACAGCATCTTTTATAGATGGTAGGGAAACTGATGAAATTCTTTCTTCAATAGATTATATCGAAGAAGATCTAATTCGTCGATAAATAATGACACAATATTTTGGCAATTGATAAGAGTTTTATAATGCTCTTTGAAGCTGCAAAATTGATTTCATTAAATCTCTTGAAAATATCTGCCAAATCAAAAAGCATAATCATTCTTTAATGTTTTTAATTGTTGACAGAGATTGGTTTCGATAAATACTTTCAAAAAAGTTGTATGACACTATCATATAATGCATATAACGAAGCAAACATGTCACCCTTTGACAAACTTTGGAGTAGCCTCAGACTAAACCTCCTACCGCCCAACATAATAGCTTGAATCGCCCACTAGTGGGGTAGGTTGAATATCCCTGCTTTAGAGGAACGGTACAGCTGTACTAAAACGAAGACTTAATACATTCAGATAATTCCCGAAAATATATTTTCGTATCTGGCGGGTCCCAATTAGCATTTTTGATGAAAACTCAGTCCGAAAAATCGGCGTGGAAGCAAAATGTTCTTAAAATAAAGAAATTAAAAAGAAATGAAAGAATTTTCTCCTTTTATAACCATTTTTTTCTTTTGATTTCTTCAGCCCTTCATCTCTTTCTTTAAGTAAGTGAGAGAATCTTCTCTAGCTTGAGTGACTTTAAAGAAGTGATATTTGGATGACCTCTTTCATATAACCGTGACGTAATAAAACTAGACTACGTTTTACGTTAAAGATCAGTGTTATCTAGCTGTTCAAAGAGTGAGTACCCTGTGGGAAATTGTTTACATCAAGCAGATAAATAATGGCATTGAATTGATAAATGATGTTTCGCACTTTGTAACTAGATGGTGGATTCCTGGCTCAGTTTGCGGGTGGGGGCACAACATGCTGACCAGCCGCCACTGAGATTTCCTGGTGATTTTTATGATTAGGAAGTGATTTTCTAGAGTAATTGGTTATTTGGGATGATTGATGATGGATTAGATGATCCAGTGTTCTGTTTCATTTTCTTTTTATTTCTTTTTCCATTTAGCTAAAATTGATGTTAATGTCTGATTACTCTTGTCGATATTTAGACTAAAAACACCAAACAAACAAACTGTCCCGAATGGATTAACGGCCCTTTATGTCAGTATATCACACATGTTTATTAACAACATTCAATGGTACTAACTAAAGCTTAATAATAATAATAATAATAATAAAAACTTAGCGGGATCTTTCAAGAATTTGTTGTGAAGTACTTATCAAATGATTGGAACTCCAAAGTATAGAAAATAATGTTCTTAGACTCAAATAGGAGTTTATTCCCTTAAAACCGCTGGATAATTCCAGTGGAAACTCAATTTCGTTACGTTGATAAGAATACTTGCCCACTACCGCGGTATGTGATAGTAAATTCGAGATAGAAAATAAAGCATGAAATAGATGATGTTTCTTTTTTTTATGGAAAGCCATGGAATCCCAGACAATACCACTTTGAGCAAAACTCCTTTTTGTAAAGCGATTATGAAGCCAGCTATTGTATGAAGCCAGCCAGACCTGTATGTCTGTGAGGCATTTAAAATTTTTATGAGAGTTATAATGCGGTAATGTTTTGGTGTCCCTGGAGCTTTTTTAATACAATGCCGGTCTCCAGGAAGTGAGGCTTTACAGGCTTTCCAGGAAAGGATCGCACTGCACTATTTGGTATTTAATCCTCTAAAAGTTTTAGTAATTTGGTAAAAGAAGAAGATGGTTTGACGGTATGAAGGAAGATATTAGAAGCTTTCAGTGGGTCAAGACCCCGCGCACAAAGTAGAATTGATGATTGTGATCCAGGAAGTCGTGGTTCTTATAGGAAGTACATTCAGTTAATAAAATAAGAAAAAAGAAAATAAAAGATAGAAAAATTGTTTGTTACTTTCTCTAATTAATATAATATTACTATAATAGTTATATCTATATGTATTATAGTAGTATCGTTCCTTTACTGTCTTCCATAATCACGTACATTTGGCTTCTTTATTGATTGTGGTTTAACTTCTTAACCTTTAACCTTTTATGTGAATCATCTTGTAAATTCTCTACCAGTTGCCAGTTTTTATATTATTCAATTAATTCCTTATGTTTTATGGAAACTATTGTCTCCTGGGCTGCCCACTCAGAATCATTCTGTTGCAAAAAAAAAAAATCTGGCGTGAAACACTCACACGACTTTCTCTTACTCCATTTTACGCAGATTTTAGTGACAAATTTCCTTCAAACTTACTAATTTTTACCAAATGTTTGTTTGTCTCCTTCAACTTAATAACAATTGGAGAATCTAGAACTTAATAAAATTACTTTTTTTCAGGAAACTCCCCCTCCCCCAAAGCTTCTTTAAATAGTCTTTCTCGGTAAGAAATTCCCAATAAAAGTGATAGATAGGTCTCTGTATTCATAGTTAGTGTAACAAATTTAATGAAATCCGTCCGTGTTTTTAGGAATAAAATTATAGACAACTTGAAGTAAAAACGTACTTCCGGTCACCGATTTTCTTCATACTCAGAATTTTTGATTACATGTTTAAAAAAAAAACAGTATGCGAAATTAAATAAAAAGTAAATTTTATATTGCGATAAGGTTGATATCTTTAAATTAGTCAATAAACCAGTCTGGTCTTCTAACAGTCTATTTTTATTATTATTTATATCCAAGTAATAAAATATTCCATCAATTACCTCTCTAAGTAATTACCATAACTATATTTTATTTATGTTGAAAAGATAATATTTTATTTTGATAAACTAACTGTTTTAAGTTATATATAACCGTTGGACAGTTTCTTAGTTTTATTGTTGGTTTTCATTTATTACCTTTGTATTTATAATGTCCTTTTTTTTTTTTAATATAACTTTTTTGTTCATTATCCAGTTTTTTCAAATTGACTTTATGATCATTTTGTAGAAAAGTCATTTAGTTTTTTGCTTTCTTCTTAGAACGTGTCTAAATTTTGTTTTATGTGCGCATAATAAAACTATTTTATTGACACATTAAGAAATAAATACTATTTTGAATATTTATTTTTATTGGTTGCTTTTTTATGGTGTATTTAACATTCCAAGGTTAAGACAGGGGCATTTTTTTTTTTATTGGACGGTTGCCATTTATTTGTTACAAAAAAAAAACCTCAGTTTAGTTACTCTCGATAGATTGTTGACCGCCCCGATTGACGTCACGAAAGTTTTGATAGTTTATGACAATACACAGTACTTCTCCTCACACTTTTGAGTTATAAATATATCTGGTTAAACAGGGGCTATTTTAAACATAAATCATCTCAACAAGACTTATATCTGAGTGATTTTTATTTCTTTACTATCGATTTATAAGATCAATATGGGTAAATTGCTATATTTTTGATTTCTTTATAGTTAGTTTTGTCTGTATATATTTTTTTTTAAATTCGTATTGATCGTTTTAATCACGAATATATATTCTTCGCTAATAAGCTAAAATTGCAAGATATATTTTTGATTTCCAACTTTACGATCTTTTTTTAAATTATTGACAAAATATCGATTGTTACATTATTAAAATCGCACCGCCTTTTTTCAGAAATAATTTCTTTTCATGAAGTTGTTCAACTTCTTATCAACATGACAAATTGATATAATTTTTTTTTTTTAATGTAAGGCACATTAACAGCTACGGTTATTGATTCCGGGAGCCATTCATTGCACTACCGGCCTCCGGTACTGTTGAGCCGGTAAGTGGCCTGCACAAAGCGAGAAAATCTAACGGCAGCTCTGTTAGACAAACCCAAGACTTTCGCGTACTATAATCTTGTGCTACCTACCATTGAGCTCCTACTCGTTCCTCCTTGATAAAACTTGTACCGCTTTATAGGAGATCCATTTTTGGTTATTCAAGAAAATCTGTTTTATTAAGAGGCAAATAAAGAGATTTTTTAAAAAAAATTTCTGGATACAAACCAAAGCCTGAAGAAGGTGAAAAAGTCGAAACAGTAAAAAAAAAATGATAAGAACAAGAATGTTTAACATTTAAATTACTTGGTATAAAATCGTAGCACGCGAAAAAAATAAATAAAATAAGTAAATGAATTAGTAGATCTGTAAACATCTCGAAATGATTTCCGGAAAGTGGAAATTCGGTTCAACATTGCTGAACAATCAATATTTGAAAGAAAAAAAATGGTTCTGGGATTTAAATGAACTTCTTCGTTTGTTTGGGGTTGGGGTTGGGGTAGACTGGACTATCTTCAATATATTTTGACTTCTTCGGGGTCAGCCCAAGCCTTAGAACACGAACAGTTTTGGATTGTGTTATGAACAGTGTTTACCAAATAGATATGTTACTTGGAAGGAGTTTAAAGAATTTAGGGAATTTTATATTGGAAGAAATGTGGTGGATTTCTGAAGATGCTTTCTTTCGTAAGAAGTACAATAGATCTCTCGCTCTGTTTCTCTCTCTCTTCTGTTCGGCTTTCAGTATGAAGTAAGATCCTGTTTTATTAAATACTGATTTATGATCTTTATGAGTTATTATTTGTTTCACCTTTTTCAAGAATAATTAAGTTATAATTGCCACTTTTATTACTTTCTCTAATTTAGATATTGCAATAAAATCTTACAAATTATGTTTGTAATAAAAAATGAATAAATTAATAATTATATTAGACAGTTCATATCTGTCTCTTTTTATTTTGACATATTTATTATAGAGGAAGTAATTTAATATATAAAAATAAAATTTCGTCCTAATGGAGGTGTTAGCGGTTTAAGAAAGTAAACAAACTGCTATTTTCATATATTTGAATAAAAAACTGGTTTTTTGATAACTTGGACTGCACGTCGCATTATCACACAAGCGCCACAGCAAATATTACAGATTATCTATATAAAATTATTCTTATTTTAAATTTACTATCTGCTTAATCATTTTATAAAAAATAAAAAAAACAATTTATTAGTATAACCAAGAATTTTAAAACATGGAACTTTATTTTAGCACGCATAATACACAGATAAAATCAGGGGGAACACATGTTTTGGGGTCCCCTTACGAGATAGCGCCGGGCTACTTTTTGCAGCCTAATATTTACGAACTAATGGGACATCATTACCAAAAGTGGAAAACCACTCCGGAAAT
Source organism: Triatoma infestans (assembly GCA_011037195.1). NCBI lineage: Eukaryota > Metazoa > Arthropoda > Insecta > Hemiptera > Reduviidae > Triatoma > Triatoma infestans. Next base: position 56,918 of record JAAEAF010005006.1, on the reverse strand, counting down.
ATCATTTAATATCCTTTTATTTTCGATCAAATATTTTAGTATTAAAGTTGTATTTGCATTAGAATAAAAACAAAAAAAACAAGAAAAATCTGGTGTAAGATACTCATAGATAGAGTTTCATTAAATGTGATATGTGTGCGAAAGAGAGAATAGAATGATATTGGGGTGAGTAAGAAATAAACTTGTAGATATGCTAAACACTGTATAATAAGTAAGAAACACGAACTGCAAGGACTTTACACTGTTAATAGAAGTTAGGGAATAAGGTAGCGAGAGAATAATTAAGAGAGAGACAGACTGGCTGAGTAGTAGAAAGTAGAATGATGTCTTCTGACTGATGTCGATGACTGTATTCAAACTGTTCTTCTCTAGAACTAGCTCGGCTGTATTTATATATGAATTCTCCCTCCCTATTTTGGCATACGTAGCGAGTGTAACTAGGTTCTTCGTATCCTCATAAATCTTAATGATTCAAATTCCATTGCATTATACCTTGTATTTGGACTGAAAAATTAAGTTGTGGTAAGTGTGCATATATGGGTTAGCTAATGTGGCAATCAGTATTTGAGTTATATTATAGGCCAGAAGATGGCGACTTTGATCAAATCCCAATAACAACATTGAAATATAATGTCACTGAATTCAAATGTTTCAAACAAGAATGTGTTATGTTATTGTATCCGGGCCATTAAAATTGCAAATAATTATAGAAAATCATTGAAGCTGTTTTCAAGAGAATTCGGCGCAAAAATTTACTTTAAAAAAAGTTTCACTTAATGTCGCATTTTCTGGAGGAAATTTGAAATTCCCTTCTTCCAACTAAACTTGATGTTTGAGCTTCCTGAGTATTTCGTTTTTTAAGATTTGTTATTTACATATATTAACTCAAACATATTCGCTAAAACCTTCTTTTTTTTATATATATATACTTGGGGAGCCTGAAAATATGTACTTTCCAGAGAAAACTCAATTTGGAAAACTTGACACGATCTCAATGTGAAATGCGGTGAAATAGCTTGGAAAAGTTGAGACTATTGGTGGGAGAGTGGTAGTTGTGAGGGAGGTGTTATTTGACGATGACGTCATATTGAGATGTGGTCGATGGTGGGGATGGTAGTGTGCACAGTGCCTTTGTTTAAACTAATTATTGGAAGGGTTTAGACGGTTGGATGTGTGCGTGTTGGTGTTTGCAGGCAGCCCGGCCTATTATTATTGTACGTGGTGGAGTGTTGAACTTGGCTGGCTGTTTTGTTGCTGCCACTGCCTGCTCATGATATTACGACTACTACTACTGCTGTCTGGTTTGCATATCACCGTAGCGTTGTGCCCTCCTGTTTAGAGGGGTTGTGAAGTTGGACACGGTCTCCATGGCAACATATATAACCCCCATCTTTATGATACTAGTAGTTGGTATATCTGCCTACCTATCTAACCAACCATTTTCGCTACAACCCTTCGTCATTGTTCCATCGCTCTTAACTTACGAATTATGGACCACAGCATCTTTTTCAATATCAACCAACCTCCCACCACCTCCCTTTTCGCCACCTCCTCTCACCCCCACTTTAATATCACATCAACCACTTTGTTATACACTCTACTTCCCTTCAATGCTAACCTCGTCTTCATCTTATCTGCCTACCACTTTATGTTACACCTATTCAAGCTATTTTAGCATCCCAATATTTTATAACTGCTGTAATGGTTGAGGCAGAATGATTTGGTGTTGTCGATAAATGAAAAATAAATACATTATTGACACTTGTACATACAATCTATTTTTGGCCTACTGCGTAAGAAAAAGGAGAAGAATGGCTGAAGGAAGAGTGTTAGAATATGAGAGGTTGGGGTGGCCAAGCAAAGAGCGATTTTGATAGCATGATGGCGTATAGTGTAGTTAGTTTGAACTCTTGCTTATTCTAACGATTGTTTGCCTAGACTGGCTAGTTAGCTCCTCTGGCCTGTAAAAGTCTTCTTGAAGAGATCTCAAGAAGCGAATATTATTGGCGAAGTCTTCTTTAGAGTGAAAACTGGGGCCTTGAATATAACTTGTTGCTTGATATAATTCTTTGAGAGTTGTCCTTGCTAATCATTTGTGGACTCTTGTTTGTAGCTTACAGACTGACTTCTATAGTGTTTAGTTTTGCATCTTTTTGGAAGTTATTTACAGACTTCATAAATTCTTGGTTTCAATTTTTGACTCTTTGGTTCCAGACTTCTTGAGTCATATTTTAGTCTGATTTGATCTCTAAAATTGGCAAACTTAAGTGCAATTTTAGAAGCTATGGACTGCGGGAATTATACTGAATCCTTCTTATAGGATCCACTTTGATGCCTGAACAGAATATCAAGTTTAAGGAAGGAACCTGGGATTCTTCTTTTTTTGACTTGTCTCACTCATGCGCACGAAAACTATTTATTGGTTTTCATGGAACAAATTCTAGAACGCGGAGGTCCCGGGTTTAGTCCAGCAGTGTTTCCCTTCTCTTCCTAGGAGCCTCTGTTGTCCGGAGCCTGGTCAAGAGAACATTTTCTGGAGGCAGGCAGTGTACTGGGAGTGCTCCCGGCGCCAATGATCATTGATGTTGACCCAGCTTAATTAAAAAAAAACCCAAAGGAATGTCTAAAAAACTAGATCCACTGCGAAAACTTTAGTGATTCCCTTGTGTCTCAGTGTTTGATGTATATAGAATGAAGTTTGTTCCCGGACATACCCGCAGGAATGTTAAGATCCCCCAAAAAAAGTTGCTGGTCTAGTTCCCCCAACTCTCTCATGGAGAAAAAAGCAATTTAATATAAAGCGTAAATTCCGGTTGATAGATTTAAAAAAAAAAAAAAATGTTTACATATGACGTAATGATATCAGTTCAAGTTCAGATTTTTTTCTGCGATGTTTTTGTACTTGCTGGTCACGCAAACTCACGTTTTTTTTTTTGAATTTATAACGCCTGAAATCATAGACCCTTGGAAACACTTGCTCTGTGAAAATTGTCCACTTTCCCATGATCCTCCCTTTTTTAAGAGTTTCATAAGGAATTCTTTCCAGTTTTTCATTACATTCATGTTTTACTTATTATTATTTTGCTTAATTTTCACAAACAGTCAATTTTAATGTACTTTATTTCGATTTTTTAAAATTGCACTTATTAGGCTTTAATTAAATTTAAAGAAATCAAATTTAATAATTTATTCATTTATTTGTTTCAGGTAAGTTGCAGAGATTATTTTTAACAATTAATACAACTTCTAAATTATAATATGTAAGTAAATCCAGTATTGTTTAGTATATGGAATTTATTTCATCGCCACGAAAAAAATAATCTAATGTATTCGTGGTCAAGTATTATTGAACTCTCGCCTAATAATATTTCAGCTGTTTCAGGCTAATTTTCCTAACGTTAGTTCAGTCTTGTTTATTACACTTTCATTTGGTCTAAATATAAATCTTTCAATTTGAAAATCCCTATTCGCTATATTTAGTAGTGTATCAGGTCACATAGTGGGGAGGGTCATTTTTATTAAAAATTTAACAGTAATGGTCCGTCATTTATTCATACTGTCTAAATAAGTTTTCAAAATAAATTAGCTTATTTTAATGATGTTATATGTAAAATTACCCTGATTGAAATTGCTGACAGTATATAAGTAGGTATACATTTTAATTGAAGTATTTGTCAGAATTTATTGACAACTATATTAATGCCTATCGGATCATTTCGCAATAAATATTTTGTTTAATATTTCAGGCAAGGTCAGTCAGTGGTTGAATTCTTAAATTGTAGTTATGATTCAATTAAAAAAAATAAAATAAAATAAAATTCTCATAGATTTTGCTAAAACAGTTCATTTGGAATTTTAGAAAGGTACAGTGGTTAGAGTACGTATATCATTTCAACGATCTTGGTGTAAACTACGCATAATAATACTTTTTTTTTTTTGAGAGTTCTGTACTGCGACCATTCTGTTTGATCTATTGTAACCCTCTCTGGTGCCGAAGATGAGCTAGTCTACAGCACGCCCTCCAGGTTGAGCTCCCTAAAGAATCCCAAAATCCTGGAAGGTTCTAGGGTAGGTATTTCCTCCTCCCCTCTCTGGTAACGGCCCAGACTACTAAATCTTCTTTGAATGACGGCTTCACAGTCTGTGAGGAGATGTATCGGAGTTTCCTCCATCTCCCCACAGAATCTGCATGTGCCATCATCTTGTAGTTCAAGCTTCCTCGGGTGTGCCCTGAGTCTGCCCCGCCGATATGTCCATTACCTGCCACGGCGATTTGCCCCGGCACCCAATATAGGGTGACTTTATTTCTTCTGCCTAGGTCATTAAGCTTACCTAGGCATTCTCATTTTAGAACTGATAACATAAGAACTCAGTGTTTCAGTGGCAGCCTGACTATCGGATAGGATAACTATCTCCTTATTCCGATATCCTCTGTCAAGGTTCAACTGGACGCATCTTCGAATAGCGTGAATTTCCGTGAAAATCCAAATAATAGCGTAGAAGATGCTGGGAAACCTGCCCATGGGTTCCGAGAGTTTAGTTCTAGGCCCAAACACTCCTGCCCCGGTTCCTTCGAGGATCTTAGACCCATCTGTATACCACTTAGTGGCATGCTTGCTAATACTAGCCATCCTTCGCCCCACTCCCTTTCGTACTTAGGTTCGTAGAAAAATTTTTAACGAAACTATATTTCTTAGTCATACTATCTCAAGGAATGTTCCAAGATATCAAAAAAGTGAACGTAATGTTCGTTGAAGTATATGGTGGTGTTAATGTTATTTGATTTTATTACCGCCTTACCCATTAAATCGGTGATTGAAAGTGGCGATTTCCTTTTGACCACCCACTTTTTACTACTGTATTGAAAACTACTAAAAAAAATGAAGAATAATGCCGTTAATTTCACTTCAATATTTCAAACCGTTGTCGAGATATTGAATTATAAAGATTATATTTTCGTCGTTTTTTTTCCTATTTCTCTGTTTTGTAAACTGGATTTTCTTATTAATTTCTAATAAATAAGAGAGTTCAAATGATGACAATGCTTAAAACCTACTTTAAATACATAAGGGACTTAAGAACCAGGTAAAACATCATTAAAACAAAACGATATTCCAGTTTATTTACAAAAATCTATAAAAAAAAAAAAATGTCCTATTTATTCATCGGATTAAACGGCAAAAGCGCAGTCGCTGCCCATAGTGATGAAGTTGCTGACCGTACCATTGTACTGAAATTACTAAGCAGGTTTGGATTAAGTCTTCTCTAAGCGCTTCTGGGATTAAATCTGGCGATCTGGCGAGGAGAAAAGTGAATCAGATCTTCACTAGCCGTTGGATCGGGAGACAGGGACCAATAAGTTAGCCTTCCAGATCAGGATTCCAGATTTAAACTCTCCTGAATTTTTTCTTTCGTGATATCTCAAAGAAAGTAATTATTTCAGGGAACCAACAACTCCAGAAGCACTTAGAGAAGACTTAACCCAAAGCTGCTTAGCAATTCCGGCAGACTGATACGGTTAACAGCTTCATCTGTTGGCAGCAACTACGCTTGTGCCGGTTAAGCCTAGGAGATCATTTTGAATAAATGGGAAATATTTTTTTTATACATTTTTGTAAATAAACTGGAATATTGTTTTGTTTTAATGATGTTTTACCTGATTTTTAAGTTCCTTATGGTTCTAAAATAGATTTTACTGTTGTCAGCATTTGAGCTCACTTATATATTAGCAATTAATAAAAAAATCTGCTTTTAATTTTAGTTTAAGAAACAAAAAACAGGAAAAAAAACGACGAAAATGTAATCTGTAATGATATAATATCTCGGCAACGGTTTGAAATATTGAAGTGAAATAACCGCCATTTTTGTTCATTTTTTTAATAGTTTTCAATACAGTAGCAAAAAGTGGGGGGGGGGGGATAGGAAATCGCAACCTTCAATCACCGATTTTAGGTGTAAGGCGGCAATAAAATCTAATAACATTGCCACTATCATAAACTAGAGCGCAAATACTTCAACAAGCGTCATGCTCCTTTTTTGATATCTTCCTTCGTTTAAGAGTTATTTCAGAAGAGGCCCGTTTAAATGGGACTCCCTGCATAGTAGTATCTGTATATTGAACACCTACAGATCTGTTCTTAGATCTGAGCTTTTGACAGTAGTGCTAATAAAATCCTGCCAGTTTTTCCATTAGTAAAGTTTATATTAAAACTGGACATTTGTTGAACTGATTGGGGTTGGCACATGGTTGAATGTGTGGAAAGTTTGAACTTACAGGTCTGTATCTGAATGTGGGCGTGTGTGTGTGTGTGTGTATTTTTTTTTAATCTATGCATGAGGAGTTAATGCGATTATATTTATCTACTGACTAGAAAACAACTTCCACGCCATTTTGTATTAAAAGCCCATATTTGGATTAAACATCTGTTATAAAGCAGATTGATTAACTACCGTTTAATGAAAATTAATGATGGAAACACTTACTTAATCATTCAAAAAAAAAAAAAGAAAAGAAGTTTGTTTAAAGTTCGGAACTTGTTATAGAAGCATAAGATATTAAATATATCGATAGTGTATTATATATTGTGCTGGAGGAGGAAGGAGGTGGTGTTGGCTGCTCTGAGTTACTACAGGTGCGGGCTCCGTTTGGCGTGGGAACTAAGACTTGTTTTGCAAATTAATATTACTTCCAATTTATTATTATTATTATTATTACTAATATATAAAAAGGTTGGAGGGATATAATTTATTTCCGTTCTAACTTTCTCCCAAACTACATACATCATGTTTATTATTGTATTGACCTTAAATTTATCATGGCATTATTATCAACCTTAATGGACACCCTATACATGTTTCTTTTATTATCTGACAGTTTTTACAAAACCATACACAAACATACAAAATATATATGTACATGCACAAAAACATCTAAATAATTCTTTCTTTGAGCGTAAGATTTCTTTATCACATGCCACTCTTTATCATTTAGTACAATAATAATAATAATAACCTTAAAGTATTATAAAAATTTTACCCAATCAAATCTCTCTCTGTGTTTAATTTAATGATGGGTAAATTTCCTTCACCTAAAATAGTGATCGATTTATGCATGTAGATATATTTATTAACCTGACTTCAACGAATTTTTTTTTTTTGTGTGTCAAGCAGCAGAAAAAAAGACTACCGAAGCAAACCGTTCCGATTTTAGAAAGATCTCATTCTTTTAGTAGAATCTGAAGGATTTTCATGTAATGATTCGATCAGTGGAGTGAAAAGATCTCACTCCATACGATTGATTATTAAAATTGGAAAACAAAAATTAATCAGTTTTCCCTGACCAAAAAGCTGCAATACATTTCACTATTTATATATAGTATTGCTATCGTGTCAGATTTCCGCAATTGAGTTTTTTTCCAGAAGCAAATGTTTTGAGGTTTGCTGGGTCCGAAAAAGTAAAGACAAAGGGTTCTTTTGGAAAAACACAGTACATTACAGGAGTTAATAACAGAGAACTAAAAAATAAATAAATAAAATTAACGCAAAAAGCATTTAATAAAATAAATAAATAAATAATTAAAACATGACTATTAATAAACTGATCAATTAATAAACAACTTTTAAGTGAAAAATTCTGGTATGAAACACACACGTGCCTGTGGATATGCTAATATCATAAATAGTTTTATTTATCAACTATATTGTGTTTGTACTTTAAATAGGCTACAATACTCTCCAGCGTAAACAAGAGGCAAGTTTATTTCCGCCCCTAGGAAGTGTAGAAGAGGGTAATGTCAATCAATAAAAGGTTGACAAAGGAACACATGGTTTAGAAAGGATTGACGTTCTATTATTTCTAGTGGGGAAATAATTAATGAAAATCTAGAGACTTATACATTGAAGGCAGAGGCAACGATGAGTAAAAGACCCGCATGTAGCCATTGCGCTAGCCTGCTATCAATGACGGAGTTACTGGCATAACTCATTTCAAAAAGGCCTCGGTTAGTAATCACTGCGTTGAAAAAGTATCATCGTTTATAGAAAGTAGAAATAAGAATTATAGTGACCGCTTTTACTTCCTCTTACTGCTAGTACGCACAAACACACACAAGGTACACACACTGCTAGTAACAGGAAGTATAACAATCGTGTCAAATTTTCTATAACGAGTTAGCACCGGAAATATAGTTTTGAGGCTAGGTCTCTCTCTCTCTCTCTCTCTCTCTCACACACACACACACTCTCTCTCTCTCTCTCTCTTTCTCACTCACTCTCACACACTCTTTCTCGACTTAATTAAAAAACGGAAAACCGCAGAAAGTTCAAACTTACTATTTCGTTGAAGTTGTATCTGAGGCCCCGCCAATAAAGCTTTGATCAAAATCGGCCCACCACAAGTGCCTCTTTACTGATTAAGATTTTTCAGTTTTTTAGCGATTTTATAAAAAAATGGCTCCAACGATTTTCTTTAAACTTGGTACCACTATATGAAGAGCCCAGCTACATTTAGCTCTCTTCGCCCAATCCTCGTCATCGCTTCAATCCATCAGCATTTCACGTCATGGTTAGAGTCCTGTACTATCTCTCTAGTCTATTCCATACGCTTTCCTATCTCTTCCTCCCGGACGATCTTTTCTTAACACCTCACTTATTACCCCAAACTATCCCAACTTCCTTGTTCGGACTACTAGCAACAACTTCTGAAGTTTCAACACATTTACTAGAATAGATTTCATTGGAATTTCTGTTTATCTCTACTCTATACTCTCTGTTTCTATAGTCTACACTTCGTGATTCGGTGCTTCTCTTTCCACCCACCGACAGACTTTTTCCTTCCTGGCGAGGAGCAATCAGAATATACATAGTGAACTTATAAATTCGATATTTTATTTTGTTCGATCCAATTTTCAATTATTTAGGTCTTTTTTATTAGAAACATTTTTGTCGAAAAATTCATTTCAGGTGGTGTTGTAAAAGACTTTCCTCTTAACTTGTATTTTTCATATATTGTGCGAGTCTATCATCTCGTCGTATATAATATAAATAAGAATTAAATGTAAGTATTGCCAAAATTTCGCATTTAAAGAAAATCGGTTCACCGGATTTTGGGAGGGTTCTTGGGGGAGCTGGGGAGGTCTTGCTCCCCTCAGTTTAAGTTTCCTAAATTTTTTTTACATTTAGTAAACAAAACATTTAGTACAAATTCTTAGTATGAAGAAAATTTGTCAATTACTTTTTTGTGTATTCATACTAGATTGTTTAAGGAAGCTAATTCTGTCTATAGAAGGAGAAAGAGTGAGTGGAGGGAGAGAGAGCGAGTGAGAGAGAGAGAGCGAGAGTGAGAGAGCGTGAACGAGAGAGAGAGAGCGAGTGAGAGAGAGTGATAGAGCGTGAGAGAGAGAGAGCGTGAGAGAGAGAGAGAGAGCGAGAACGAGAGAGAGAGTGAGAGCGAGAGAGTGACAGAGAGAGAGATAGCGAGAGTGATAGTGAGAGAGAACCTATAAAAACTTCAAAAGTAGTCGATTAAAACATTGAAGTTGATTGTAGCATCAAAAACTTCTTCTTCTTTTTAATCTAAATCTCTTCTACCTCACGCTGTAGAGATGCTTCAGATTCCTGTCCTTCGTCAATTTAGCTCTCTTGGCCATTCCAGTCTCCTTGCTGTAAAATCTTCTTTGACCAGCCTTCCCAGGTGCTTCGCGGTCTTCCTCAATCTCGCTGTCCCTGCATTTTCGCGCCTCATAGCATGTCCTAGCCACTCTCCCTACATCCATCCTCATCAAATGCCCTTACCATCTTAGTCTATTTTCTCTTAGTACTTGCTTCACAGGTTTGACATCTAGGTTTGATCTTATCGTAGTGTTCCTTACTCGGTCCCTACGCGTGTTACCCTCAATCCTTCGAAGAAAGCGCATTTCCGCTGCTTGAATTTGGCTACGATGTTTGATGTGGGAGCCCATGACTCCCGTATGTAAAGATTGGGAGGAATGTATTTTTAAAGATTGTTACCTTAATGCTTTTACTGATTTCTTTTTTGTTTATAAATCCTCTTTTTAAGGCATTAAACAATTCCTGCCGAAGCGATCCTATCATTTATTTCTTTATGGATTAGGCCTTCTTCATTTATATTAACTCCCAGATATTTGAAATTTTCAACTTGCTATAGGACTTGCTGATTAACCATAACGTTCAATGGCTGACCCCTTTTCTTGCCAATCTCCATTGTCTTCAAGTGATTGATCTAGGGCAACTATGAGCAGAAGCGGACTGAGGCTACAGCCTTGACGGATTCCTTTTGTTGTCTCGAACTCCCGAGAGCTGGTATTGGCTGTTCGAACATAGTTCCTCGTCCTTATATACAGACTTCCTATGGCCCTCCATAATCCTTTGTTCACTCCTTTGTTAATCAGAGAGTTGATAATGTCCGGTCTTGTGATGCGGTCAAATGCTTTTTCTAGGTCCACAAAGCACAAATTCACGCGCTTACTTTTTTCTAACACCTTCTCGCTTATCTGGCGCAAGGTAAATATTAAATCTTGAGTGCTTCGGTTGTTTCTAAAACCGCACTGGGCCTCCTGCAGTTGACTGTCCAGAATTCTTCTTAATCTTTTCACCAAGATCTTTGAGTAGAGTTTGCTGGGTACGGAAAGAAGGGATATCCCTCTATGATTGCCACATTCTCTGTTGTCGCCTTTTTTGAACACTGATATTTCCCAATCTTTGGAGATGCGTTTTTGCTTCCACACCAAATTAAATTGATGCAGCAGTACCTTGCCCCCTTTGCCACCCATATACTTAATCATTTCTGGCGTGATTCCGTCATGTCCGGGTGCTTTTCCTAGTTTATACTTCCGATTGCCAACATCAACTCATTCTCGTCAATGTAGTCGTCCTTTTCAAACTCCGTGCCCTCCTGATTTTCAATTGGCGTCCCATCAATCGTTGCGTCCTCTTCGGTGTTAACCTTTTGTAATAATTCATTGAAATATTCTCTCCATTTCCATTATATTCATTATATCTTGTTCCTTCTTATCAAGACTCCGCGCTTATCTTTTATAAATTTTATTGCAGGTTCTTTATCTCTTTTCATATTCTTAAACACTTTATAAAATAGTTTTGATTTCCTTTATGATCGTTTAAATCATAAAGCATCAAAAACTATTCGATTAAGACATTGAAGTTGATTGTTGCATCAGCAGCCTATTAATTAATACGAATTTTGGATCAGATTATTATAATCACTTACCACAAATAGTATGTCATACGTTCATATTTCTGTTTAATATACAACTTTACGTTCACGTATTTTTTTTATTTAATTATTCATAATAATTATCCATAATATTAAGATAATATGGCCAACTGTGGCTGCGTTATGTCCGATGACCTTATTTTATCAAACTGTTACAAATTATCGATCCAAAAGCCAGTGGAAAATTATTCTAAAAGCTTTTATTATTTTCCTAGTATTAATTATCGTACAATAACATGCATATTTATGTGTGTGTGAGTGTATGCAATCTAATAAATATCACATTGGTTATGAGATGAGGGTTGATGCCCTCTAGTTACCCAGCCAGGCTGACCCAGACGAATGTTCACAGTCTCCCCCAGTAACGAATAATGCAGCAGGATGTCGCTTTTTGTCTCCTACGAAGGAAATAGTAGATTTTTTTTTTCTCTTACCATTTTGAAAAATAATTGTTTTCTATAGTTCCACAATAATTATTTAAAAACTTTCTACTAAGGTTTTTTATTATTATTAATTTCCAGTGGAACTTCATTAATTACGACTGGAAAATCTATTTCGACTGAGCCCGGTGTTTTTGTCTAACCATTTTATTTTTCTTATGTAATCTGTTATATTCATTTCGGGTTTAATTAATTCACTCTTTACGGGGGATTATTATTGGATATAATTAAAAATCTCTCGAACATTTTGCACATTGTTTATCAGCCGTCAGGGTATCAGACTTTCAACCCATTCGATTTTGATTTTTTTTTTTTTTTTTTTTAATTGATTGAATTATTTTTTGTTTATTGATTTTTACTAAATACAAGTATGGATATGAATTTCAATTTATCTAAAGTTTAAATAAAATAAAGTTTCTTTATATTATTACTAGTATCTATTTATATTACCTACTATATACTTATATTAAGGGTGTCATTCATTTGTCGGCCCGCAAAATAGGCATTAAGAAAGATAAATTATTTGGAGTAAGGAACGATAGAAAAAAAAAAAATAAATACAACAAAATATTCATAGAGCCACAAATTTAAACAATTATGTGACAAATATGTACTTTCATGACAAAAAATAAAGTACATCTGCAAAAATATTCAAATGATAATATGTACATTCGTACTTTACATACTTTTGTGAGGTTATGGTATGTTATATTTTATCACAATTTTTACAGCATTTTTGTTTTATCACAATTCTGATAATAGTCGTATGTGAATGTTACATATAATACAACAAATACATATATAGTACAATGACGACGAACGTTTTTGATAAGTAGTTCAAAACTGAATTTATTTTTCTGTAAAGTCCAATCGGTGTGTTCAGTTTTCATTTTTGTAATTATAAATTAAAATATAAATAATTTCAACAATATTGGTATAATAATATTTTATTTAGATTACAGTACTTGAATCAAATTTTATTACCTTTACTAATAAATTGTCTATTATTACAGAATGAATTATTCATGTTTGCTGATTCGTTCTCTCCTTTTTTCGCTCTAACACGAACTTTACTTCAGTTTACTTTGTTTTTTTTATAAACAATTTTTTTTTTAATTATTTTTCCTTTTTCGCCGAAAGAGAATGAGAGAGTGAAACAGTAAAGACCAGCCTCCTGATCGCTATATTATTTACTGCGTAATTATGCGAAGAACCAATAGAAAATGCAGCCAAACCTAAGAATGTGCGGACAACATCATTTGCTGCAGTATTAATTGTCGTTAGAAACACTTTTGTCAGAGAAAGAGAGAAAACATCATAGCACTAAAAAAAGAAACTTTTCATGAAGCACTGTTTTTATTTTTCCATGAAAATTCAGGAGATCTGAGGGGAATAACATTCCTCCCAAATTGCTTTTTTAATATTCTTTATAGTCCTCCCTCCCTTCCTATATAATAATTATAATAATAATTATTAAGTAGATTTAAATGATTTGTAACATTCACTTCAAAAATTTCCTCTCTGAATTAAATATAACAATTATTACAATTCAAACCAACAAACCGGTGCCACAGATTTTCATTTTTAGCTTTTATATTCGTTTATCTAAAAATTTTCCTGCCGGTAGGATGTCCCAGAAGGGTGGACAAATAATAGAAGAAGAAGAGACGAGGACACGTTAGTTATGTAGAAATACTTGGTGATTCTGTTAGATACAAGAAAAGTGAGTTGAGTTGGTTTGAGTATGCGCTGGAGAGCTCTCTTTGAGCAAAGTGAGTGAATTCCCAACCTAGGCTTTGCTCACATTTAGAAGGGAAGAAATGGTAGCGGCAACAGTAATGCCACTGGTAGCAGTAGTAGCAGACACAACCCTTTTTGATGAACTATTTATGTATTCCTGTGAGGCGGCTGGGGCCTGCCTCCTACTCACTACCACTGACTGCATCCTACTACTACTGTGTTGTGTTATTGAAGGCGGCTGGTTGAGGGGCGGTATGGCTACTAACACTCTAATTACATTACATACCTCTGGTCTTTCCCACACTCTCACCCCCTCATCCGAACACTCTGCTATTGCCGCATTCTTCTTCATAATTGGCCTTCTCTCACGGACCTACTACTCCCTTTGAAACACTCCAGTCTTCACCAATGCTCACCCGACAGTCATCATTTCGCACTACAAACTGACTGAGAATGAGTGAAGACTAAAGTTGTTGTAGTATTAGAATTCATAAACTTGCATTTAAAGTTCATTTAGGGCGAAATGGACATAGCGGGACAGTGGTTGTATTTGTCGTCATGGTGTTATGAGGTATATAATAATTAATATAGAACATCTATAGCGGGTAACAGCCTAACTGAAGATGATATTGTCGGTGCCAACATTCCACTGTGATATTAAGAGAGCGAGCAGCGTAATATAATAAACCTCCTCTACAGGGGAGATCTTGTTGGTAAAGTGATAACGTGCAAAAGTGTCTTGTTGGTAATTAGGTAGTATCGTTGTGATTTGGTGGTGATAGCATGAGTGTGTCAGCGACGCAGTAGTCTGGCGGTCGCAAGGAGCATGAAGTTGTTTGTTTCCGCCACAGAGAGCAGCAGTTATAGTGATTTATTTATATATATATAAAATATAAATCATGTATATTATAATATACAAACGAATGTATATATATATATATAATATATCTATGTATATATATAATTTAAAAGTGAAATGTTTCACTTTTTGTTATTTTAAGTAAAACATAAATGTTTATATAACCATTATTGACAAGATATTGATAATATTTCCTATCTATTTGGAAGGGTAATTTTTTCCCCTCTTTTAGTGATGTATGTTTTGATGTTATAAAATTGATGGCGGTGGGGGGTGAAGGAGGCTTGGTGTGTAGGTTGATGGTGAAAGATGGAGGAAGCTTTGACTGTTTGTTATAAGAAATGCATCTTCTACATAACAACAAGCGAAGAGAGAGAGAATGAAGGAAATAGTAGTAAGGTATGAAGATGATGTACTGTAACTACCGGGTACAGTAGCTCATCCCCCTCGCCCTTCCTACAGCGGCTGCACAACCGTTCTATCAGCCAACAAAATTACCTTCAATTCACCTTGCATCATCATCCTATTCTTCTTACATTATATATATATATATATATATCTTCCCTTTCATTACACCCTTCAACTTCAATCATCATCCCTCCCAGCAGTACCGCCTCCTGCCTTTCCACTTTACAAACATCTTACTACCCTCTTTGTGGCCGAAAAGAGAGGGGAGTGAAAGAAAGGTAATTATTTTAGATTTACTTTCCCTCTTATTTCTTCCATCTTTTATTTTACATAAGTTCAATACTTCTTTGTGACCGTTTGCAAGTCGTATGCCATTGACAAAGAAGAAAGTTGAATATTTGTTTTGACAAATAATGTCTAAGTACATATTATATGGTACAGAACAATCTTTAATAAGCGGAAGTATTCTATTCGAAATTGGGTATTCTCCAGAAATACATTTTGAGCCCTCTTGAGTACGATAAAAAATGTTTTTAGCGAAGGATCTGTGTGTGTGTGTGTGTGTGTGTGTGTGTGTGTTGTGAACAAAATATCTCAAAACCGAAGAATCGCACTTCCTCAAACTTGATATTCCATTTAGGTACGATTTATACTGTTTTATTCCATTTAGGATATTCCATTCATACTCGTACTACCACTGCATCAGCTGACACAAAGCTTGCGGGCAAAATCTAACAACGAAGAGCGTGTTTTTCCCCCTTGAAAACGTCTTCAACGATTATCTTTAAATCAGAGATATTTTTCGTGACAGCCTGCTCTTTTTGTGGTCATCGACCGGTTTCGGGCGTTCGCACATCATCAGGATGCGTTTGTCAAACACAAGTCAGCGTATAAACTGAATTTGCTCTGTGCAAGTCTATGTTATCACACCCATCTTGATGATGGGCGAATGACCTCAAAAGAAGCAGGCTGTCACGGAAAATATTCTGATGCTTTCCAGCTCTGCGGAACCAACCAGATTAATTATCTTTAAGCTTCGCATGCAATTTTATCTCTTTTATTTGAAATATTTTCCTGGGAAAATTGATTTATTTTTTATTGAAGTTTTAAAGAAAGTCGTTTGAGCAGTTTTCAAGACAATTCAACCTCAAAAACCAATTCTTTTAAGTTGCCCTAACGGTTTCCCGATTTTCTTCAAATTTGGAATTCTAGTAGTGCTATTAATGTACATTAATATTGTACACTTAGTAAACTGGTTATCGTATTGAAGATTCACTTTAAAGGGAAAGCCTAATCTTACTGGTCCTGAGAAATCAGTTTTCCAGGTCAATTAAAAAAAACAAGTAATAGGTATTTATGTGTAGTTAGATATTCAAAGAAAATCGGGAAAAACGTGACAAATAAATTTTAGTAACGTCGCATTTTACAATTGATGGATTTTTGCATGCTTTTTTCTCATTAATTTGAACCGGTTTCGTTTGTTCCTTTATCAGATTTCGATTCATTAAGTTTGTAAATGAGTTTGCGATCTATATGAAAGAAACTTGGACGTCATTGTCTTTACATAAACTTCATTTACCAAATTATGACACTGGAGAAAATTCTGGATGAGTTGAATTGAAATTGTATACTTTCGACTAGATTTTGTAAGAAATTGGTCAGAATAATTAAGGGTTACGAAGCATACTGTTAAGAGCATAATCACACAAGTAAAAGTTAAGTTAATTGATCTCCCACTTTAGGAATCTTTAGTATAAATTTTCTCTTTATTTAGTAAAGACTAATTTAAATTTTACTTTCTATTTCATAAATAATGACTGTCAGGGATAATAATTAAGTATGTAGTTGTGGTTTGGTTTAAATTTGTAGAAATGTTATTTATATGAGTGATGGAGATAGATGTATATAATGTATTGAAGATTCCATCATCTTCTAAGATATAGAAGAGACGAATATCATTCTAAGTAGGAAGTTAAGTAGTGCACATCTGGTACTAATACATGTGCGGTAGATTTAAGCTTGCTAAGAGGGGTACGGTCCTTACTATGTACGCACCCACACTCACACTTACAAACAGGGGGATTGTGTAGAACAGAACTCGCACCCCTGCCTCTCCCCTGAACCGCTATTTTGAAAGGGTATGTTCAGCACAGCTAGAGCAGCGGAAACGGCTATACTACAGTAAACAGTATGTGGGAGAATGGTGGTGGCCATGCTATATGTCATAGAAACGTCTGCTGGTGACATTCACTAACAGAATTCATCCCTAAATCCACTCCCCGCTCTACACATTGGGGTGTTCACCCCGCCAGTGAGCTATAATTCTCCTTCTGCAACCTCTAAATTACCTTCCGTTCTCCTCCATCCAGATACTCTTGAACACTGTTACCCCGTATGTGCCATTCACTGCAAAGCCTCGCTATATTTGCAGGTGCTTCAAACAATTATATTCACATAGTATAGTGACTGGGTGTCTTCTTATGTGAACAGTTGCGCCCAATATTGCAGTCTAGTTTCTACCCACTTCAGAACGTAAAGACCGCCCTATTGTAACTGTATTCAAAGATGATCTCCTTTTTGTATAAAATAACTCTTTCTTAAAGATTTTTCTATAAGCTGAATACTATCAATATGGCCGGGATTTTTCCATGCCTATAAAATTTTAATTTTTGCTGGTGAGAGAACTGAATTTGTAAATTCTTGCCGTGAAAGAACTTTCTGTTCCTCTAAAATACCACTTGGGAATGTACGTTTCTGTTACCTATTTAATATTAATCTGGTGTGAAACACTCACACAACTTTCTCTTGGGCATGTTCTCAAAACTGTAATTGACAAATGTTATAGTTTGTGTACCACATATAACGAAATTCGTCGAAAACTGAAAAAAAAACTGTTCAGTAAAAGCGCACTTCCGGTTTACTAATTTCCTTGAAACTCGGAATTTTGGCCATCTATTTATTTCTAATTAATTTTGCTTGGATGATAGAATTGTATAATCAACTATGATACCACTTTAGAGGAAGCTGTAACCCCACCCTTGCCCTAAAAGTGCCCTTAAATGAATTTTTCGAGAGATGTTTTAAATAAAAGATGTAGGTTTTTGCATATTTAGTTTATATACTAAGTTTCAAGAAAATCGTCGGAGCCATTTTTGAGAAAATTGCGAATATGTGAAAAAAAATCATTTAGTAAAGTAAACGCACTTCCGGTTATCCGACTTTTTTCAAACGCGGAATTGCAACAACATATTTAATTCTAATTAACATTCATTTAGATGACAGAATTGTCTAATAAACTGAAATAGCAGTTAAGATGAAAACCTAATCCCACCTCTCCCTCAGAAATGCCCTTAAATGAATTTTCCCGGAGAAATGTTTCAAATAAAAGTTGTAGCTCTTTAAGCTTAAAGAAAATCGTCGGAGCCATTTTTGAAAAAAATAGCAAAAACGTAAAAAAAAAAAAAACTTGTAAAGTGGTACTTCCGGTTGAGGAATTTTGATAGATAACTCACCGACAGATCCCATGGTGATACCTAAACGTAATATCAAGTTTCAACTTTCTACGGTTTTTCGTTTTGGAGCTATGCTGTTCACATACCAACACACACACACACACATACCCACACCATTTGCTAAAAACCACTTTTTGCACTCAGGGGACCTCTAAACGGATATTTCCGGTAAAAACTCGATTTCGAAAATTTGACACGATTACAATACTTGCTTCTTACTAGGAGTAAGAGAAAGTAGTAATAATACACGTACATTGCTAGAACAGCCAGAATTTAAAGCAAATCGGTTAATCAGAAGTGCGACTTTAAAGGAATAGATACCGGAGATTTTTTGCAATCATCTCTATAACTGTATCTTAAACCTGAAATGCTAACTAAATGGATGAATGAAAAAATAAACTTTATTCGTAGACTGTGTTCCGTAAGAAATTGCAGAATAATTTAATTTGGAAGGTTCATACGTTACTATATGTAAGTAACAAAGTTTGGTTTAAATGTTAAACTGCCAGTGCAAGTTTTACTGGTGCCTGACAGAAGGCACCACTTTACAAGATACGTAAAAAAAAAAGTATAGTTATTTATTTGAAAGAATGTTATTTATTTGACAAGAGAGAAAAGGTCCACTTTTACATACTCTAGTTTCAGATTTGCCCACAGAAGCGCTTGCGAGTGTGCTACTGAACGAGAGTTGTAAAGAACTTAACCCACGAGTTAAACATTATATTTTTAATACAACAATTAAAACGATTAAATAAAAACAAGACAGTAAATAAATGTCTGTAGAGGAAGTATGTCATCAGTTACTTTTTCTACTGCTTTTCTTACAATTGGAGGTGTATTTCCGAAATATCCTTCATTATCACTTTCCACCTTATCTTATAAAATATAATCAACAAAAAAATTTAAATACTAAAGTTTTTGTATAAAAATAATATATAGATGGTATTTAAAAATTAATTTTAGGACCAGTGTACTCTTTGCAATGTAAACAGAGGAAGTTACCTTTTGAAAGGTTATTTAAGCTTGTTGTTTAATAATGTCAGTCTCATAAACTATGTCCTTATCCATAAAATTGTAAATATTAAATAAATGCCTAATTTCAGAACTTATTATCTATTGATTTTATTTACATTTATGTGACTTATTTCCCTTGTGCTATAAATTTGACCACAATATTATTAACATATTTCATCCATTTTATCCGCATTAAAATGTTGTTTATTGAAAGGTAGTAATAGTATGATTTTTTTCATTTAATCACTAGTGAGGCAAAGTAGCTTTTTCTTACTAGTGAGAAAAAGTAGAACTTAAGCCACCGATTTTAGTGGAATAATTGTAAAATTATTCAACTGTTGTAGAGAAAAAATTTATATCAATTGGATTAGGAGAAAGTCGTGTGGGTGTTTCACCAAGATTTTCTTTTATTGCACAAAACTGTAAACTACTGTCCTCCCTCCCCCCACCGCCACATAACTTGATAACCAGTTTTACACCTTTGCACAGAATTGTTTCACATATGTGCGCACACAACTACCTAAACACAGATGTTCAACATTATACTGTTCAGTAATATACTGTGTCTAGTCGGTCTTTTCTTGTCTCACTTAAATTGTCTACTGTGAATATTATGTGTTCTTAATTAAATATCTCTCACATATATTTTTTATTTATTTTTTTACTTTCTCTTACTCCTAGTAAGAGGAAGTATTGTAATCGTGTCAAATTTTCGATATCGAGTTTTCACCGGAAATATCCGTTTTGAGGTCCCCTGAGTCCAAATAATTGTTTTTAGCTGTGTGTGTGTGTGTGTGTATGTGTACGTGAACAGCATAGCTCAAAAACAAAAAACCGTAGAAAGTTGAAACTTGATATTTCCGTTTAGGTATCACCATGTCATTTGACAGTGTGTTCTCTGTCAATTTCCTCAACCGGAAGTAACCACTTTAAACTTGTTGGGTTTTTTACTTTTTTGCAATTTTCCCTTCTTCCAAAAATGGCTCCACGATTTTCTTTAAACTTGCAATATCCAACTACACATACAAATGCTACAACTTTTATTTGAAACATTTCTCTAGGAAAATTCATTGAAGGGCAGTTATGGGGGAGGGGTGGGGTTAGGTTTTCATCTAAAGTGCTATTTCAGTTTATTAAACAATTCTATCATCCAAATAATGTTAATTAGAAATAAATATGTTGTTGAAATTCCGAGTTTGATAAAAATCGGATTTCCGGAAGTGCGTTTACTTTACCACTTTACTAAATGATTTTTCCACTTTTTCGCGATTTCCTCATACATAGCTCCGACGATTTTCTTTAAACTTGATATATCAACTACACATACAAAGAGCACACAAACTTTTATTTAAAGACACATTTTTCTAGGAAAATTCATTGATATGGCATTTTAGGGGAGGAGGTGGGGCTATGTTGGTATTCTCTAAAGTGCTAAATTTATTATTAGATAACTAATAATAAATGCACTTGTGAAACAAGTGCTAAACGTATAATTTAATTGTTTGTGGATGAGAGGAGTTTGTACTTGATCACACAATTCTATCATCCAAACAAATTAATTAGAAATAAATGGATGGCCGAAATTCAGAGTTTCAAGAAATTAGTTAACCGGAATGCGCTTTTACTGAACGGTTTTTTTCAGTTTTCGTCGTATTGAATTTATTTGGTACACAAACTATAAATTTGTCAATTATAATTTTGAGAACTGGAGTAAGAGAAAGTTGTGTGAGTGTTTCACACCAGACTTTTTTTAATTTAAGGCGCGTCAATATCTATGGTCATTGGTGTCCAGAACCTTTTCACTGCACTGCCAGCCTCAGGACAGTGTTCTCTTGTTATCGACAACATTGTCCATCACCGGGACAGGGAGCTGTAGAGGCTTCTAGGAAGAGAAAATCTAAGGGCAGCACAGTTGGACTCGAACACAGGACCTCCGCGTGAGAGTCCAGTATGCTAACCACTGAGCTAATCCCTTCCCTATTTAATATTGAATATTTTTTTTTTTAACCTAATATTTTAATAATCAGTAAACTCTAAAGATTACAATCTCTAACTGCTACAATACTGCAATTGTGCTAACTTAAGTTAACTAAATTAGCATATGTAATAATGGAACAGAGAAATTCAATAATACTATTCAACACAGAAGTATAATTAAAAAAAAAAAAATCAATAGACAATAATTATAATGGCCTTGATCATTATTATAATAATAATACGTATAATACAAAAGAAGAAAGTAAAAGTATTGACAAATGTTTATTATAATCTAATGTATATTAAACTTGTTTTGAATATATAAATATTTTGCGTGGGTTTATAAATCTATTTGTTTATAACTAATCTGTTATAACAACATTTTGCACAGTTTAATAATTTTATAATCCTTTTATATTGAATAATGGTTATTATTATTATTTTTCTTATTTATCATTTTAAAATTTCATTATTTATTAAAATGGGTTTTGCAATTTTTCTTCTTTTTTTTCATAATGCAGCTGTAGAAGTATGCAATAAATATCAGTTTGTCGAAATCGATTTTTCACAGGAAGTACATGTTTCGGAGTCTTCTGAATACGAAAGCTTTTTTTTTCTAACAGTCTGGTTTGAAACACTCACACGACTTTCTCCTTCTGTAATTTATACAATTTAATTAATAAATTTTCCGTAAACTGCAATGCTTACTCTTGTCTCCAACCAACGAAGTTTGTAGCGGCAATTTAAATTTAAACCTAGCTGATAGGCATGTTAAAAATAAAATTGATTAGGTTTATATCTGTGGAGTTAGCATTCCAAATTTAAAGAAAATCGTTGTAGAAGTTTTCGATTAAAATTTCAAAAAATCTCAAAAACTTATTCTATAAAGACGCACTTCTGGTTAATCGATTTTCTTCAAATATGGTATTCGAAATTAAATCAGTATTATATAGTTAGTTGAATCACAAATCGCACTGAGGGGGTACTTTAGAAGAGTGCTACTGTTCCCCCAGAATCCCCCCCAAAAATCAATTTTGTACATACTCACAGGGCCTCAAAACATGTATTTCCGGTGAAAACTTGATTTTAAAAATTTGACACCTTCGCATTACTTCCTCTTAGTGAGAATACAAAATTTGTATGCCTAAAACCAACTTTAAATTCAATGAAATATTGAAATGAATTTAGTAGAAGTGTTATGTATGAGCAAACTTACTCTTATCGATAATCTTAAGACTTAACTATTACTTAATATTTTGTAAGTGTAATTGCCTCCTTTCCCAACGGGAATACTAGTCCAGTTTGTAGAGTAGAATGGAGCTAACTAACTAATAGTAGCCCTGCAGCAATGTTCTTGGTGAATTGGATTAGTCAAGTATTATCATTGTCTAATCCAATAATGTCTGCCTCGGTCCATTCATTGGTAAGTAGTACATGATATTGTTGGAAGTTTGATGTCAAACGTTTTTCGAAAGTATTCTCTGTACTCTCCTAGTTACAGTTACTGATAGGCAAATTTTATATCCCCTTCCAATCACATATAGTTAATTAATTTTTAACGCTCCTACTCTGTTTTTGATTTAATATGTTATAAACTTGAATAGCGTAAGTTCGACTGAAGCGCAAAAGTACATGTGTAAATAGGAAAAGTTGGCAGTATGATTGAAGTTGGCAGAATCCCATACTTTTCATTAAGTTTTAAACAGTTAATATGAATCTTCTTCGACAAGTTGAGAATGAAGTTCTTATTTTACATGGTAGTGACTTTGCTTTAAATATTAGATAGTCGACTTTGCCACAGATTTTAATAAGTACTTAGAGAATGGGTCCGCTGGGAAATGGTCGGTCAAAAAGAAAGGAGAAGAAGTAAAACGGTAATACGGGCCAGGAGTTGATGGTGCTTGATGGAAGTCATTACTTACTGCGTTGCACTAATAAATTATATTTCAGCCGTTTATGCTTAGTGAGGAGAATGTGTAAAGAAAAAGAAGTGTAGTCGAGCGAAGAGGTGTGATGGAGCTTAAGTAGCGCATAGCGGAGTTCTGCTAGCTGGTTTAGCTGGTTAGTTAGCTTGTAGAGAACTCTCTGGCTGGTAAAGGACTTCTTGATAGAGAGTTAAGTGAAGACTCCATGCACTGGTTGATTATTTCATGGAATTTTTGATGTTTGTTATAATCTCTTTGAGAATGGGGTTTTAGACGTTTTGATTATGGTTTCTAGGCTTTATGAATGCTTTTTCTCAGACTCTGAATGTTGCTAATCGAGTGAATTTTACGAGCTGATGTACGTTTTTGAGTAGCTCTTGGTAGGAACATGATCCTTGTGACGTTGTAGTTCACTTGTCTCCGTTCTATACAAGTGGGCGTGACAGAGAGGGTAAGATACGGCGTTTTGAGATAACCGTAGCACTAGAGCGGTAGGTGTCGGCAACATGAAGTTGTCAGCGCTCTTGAACGCCATTACACGGTCGAAGTCCAGAGTAAATATCTAAGATCTTCTGTTCCATTGAGGACCTGTTAAATGTAAAACCATGTTGGCTTATTTATTCTCTTGCTAAAGCCAGCAACGCTTCATACTCTCATTGACTCTCTTCAAACTGTTTTTACTTTGCCAACATTGCTTTCCTCATGTAGAGATATAAAACCTATTCTGCATATTGACTTTACTTACTATATAAAAATATATGGTAAGTATTATAAGGTTCCAATACAAATTGTGAACTTTTAAAAAGGGTGGACAGGAGGAACGAACTGTAAAAATAATAATTTCTGTTTGTGACCACTAATTAAGTAGTTAAAGTGCATTATCTTATCAGTTTGACCGATACAGGATTTATACTATATTATTTTATGTTTATTACTATAAATTATTATTATATTCTGTTTGACATTTCATTATCATACAACAATGATATTATATACAATGTGAAAATATTTTATAACACAATTATTTATTTAAAATACTGTAAACTGTCCTAGATATAAATCTATAAAGCACTGCGACCGTATTAACAAGCATTGCGACAATACTAAATGTATACAAAAGCTTTTTATGTCAGAACCACTTTAATTGAACGAAAACTTTACTCTTCAGAACTAACTGTATAAATTGTAGTAAATTAATTCTCTAATTTGCTGTTTAACATTTATTAACACTATTAATATTTTATAGCATTCGGTTCCAACATATTAGCATTAACTAAGAAGCAGTATCCGATTTTAAATTATTCTTTCTGTAACTGCTATAAAACGAGGAAAATTTACATTTCCGTTACATTTTAATCACCGTTTTTACAAATCGTGTTTTGAAACTTTAAATTTGTTTTGCATGTATGTCAGTGTTTTTTTCCACTCTATATTATTTGTACTAAACGATTTTCTCGAAAATGGCATCCAAAGATTTTCATTAGACTTGATATATTAGTGTTGTTGATTTATATTTCCAATCTTTCTATTTGAAAACATTTTTTCCAAGAATAAAAATTTATTTTAAGAACATCCTGTGGAAGCTATGACCTTAAACTTTCCTGTGACGTGGCAATCTAACATAAATTAACCGGAAGTGCGACATTTCTAGAATATTTCTTTTAATATTTTGCGATTTACTTGGCAATGAATTCGATGATTTTCTATGAAACTGGGTGTTCTAATTATAAAATACACTTTTTGATTAACTATATATTTCTGAGAAAATTGGGCAGTTCTAATTAACGCCACTATGTCTATAAAAGCGCTACTTAACTACTTTTGCTAAATATTCTGAGTTTGAAGCAAATTGGTCAGAATTGTGAGAGGCGCAGAAAGAGAATCAAGAGTTTTTTTTTTAAATAACGAATCTAGTTGCAGTGTAAAACAATAATTATTCAGGTTACTAATTAACATCGCTGAATAAAAAATGTATTCAGATAAAAATAAAGAAACTTATTCTTTTATATGTATATAATATGTTAATATTAATTTACATAATGACATCATTCTTATTATATTAATTGTATATATTAATTATGTATTGTTATACAATTATATTAATGTTATACAAATTTTATATCACCCTAATATGTGACTTATTAATGCTTCAGTACTTGCTGTTATTTAGAAGAGTATTTCTAATTTTAAAGAGATTATAACTCCTTTATTTAATATGATTTGTGCAGCATATTATTATTTATATTAATCTCGTTAATATGTACAAATTTACAAGTACACTTAGATATTTTAATGATATTATATTTAATAATTTTACCCAATAATAATAACTTTTATTATTGGAGTAGACAGTCAAAGAATTAATGTTTATTTGGTAAAAACGTGGTTTAAATATAAACTCCTCCAAATTGGATATGAGCTAATACAGTTACTTAACAAAGTGATTCTGCAAACATGTCCAGAGGCTATAAATGAGAATCATACCGAGATATTTAAATGCCACTGGTCAAGAATTCCAGGAAGTGGAAAAATGAAACAAGATCTGAAGAGCAGAGGCTCTTAGAGCAGCATTGGAAGACTTTATTTATTATTATTTTATTACTAACTGAAAATATAATAATAATAATAATAATAATAATAATAAAATTCCGTTATGAAACCCACACAACTTTCTAATATAATTACGATTACAAAATTGTCACATTTTCTTTATACTTGGAGTTTTACTCATTTGCCCATAAAACATAAATTTAAGATAGTGTGGTACATGCCCAAGTATCCATGGCAGTATCCCAAGTAATGAAATTATTACATTGTCGTCCAGATAACAGTGCCAAATGCATTGGAACAAACCACAGTAACATTTGAAATTTAAGATGCAAAAAATTTCCTACTACCAATTTTCCCCACAAAATGTTGCCAATAAAAGTGATTGGTTTATATCTCTGCAATAAGCATTCCATGCTTAAATCAATTATTGATTGCGCCTTATTCAAGAAAATTCGTAACCTAACCAAGAAACCTATTCTGTAATGTCGCATTTTCGGTTAATAGATTTTTCTTTAATTGTGGAATTTTAGAAATGCTTTTAATTTACCTTAATATATATAATAGTAGGAGCAACATCTATTAATTAAGAGTAGAACAGAACCTCCAGACGCATAGTTTCTTGGGAAGGTGTTTCAAATGAAGGTGATAGAGATTAATGCAAACAGATTATGTTGCCCGAATGTTGAAGGAAATCAAGAAAAACTGAAGAAAAAAAACCTTCAATAAACTTGCATTCCGGCTGCTGGATATTGATCGAAATCTTCGTCTCAGTTAGATAGATTGAAAAGGAGATGGCTGGGCCATTTATACTTGGAGATCTATTGTGGATCCTCAGTGGTTATAGCATATCCTGCAGCTTCGCCTTTCTAAGCAGGCCTACCCAAAGCTAAAAGCGGCTCCATCATGAAGCTTCCGGCTTGGAGTTCGTATTAGTTGCGGTGAAGTATCTAAAGCAATATCCAAGCTCAATTTCCAGCGATGTTTTCTTCTTTTTTTTATAACTCAACGATTTTTATTAACTCAACAGAACTCTATTGCCAGTGGGCTAATAATGGCACTTTTTATATAATTTTAAAAATGAGCTTATCAAACTTATCCTTTTGAATAAAGCTTAAAGTTTTAACTTTTTATCGATGATGACAAAAATGTTAAAACATTTTTTTTCCTTCCCCGTTTTTCGTAACATTATTATATATATAAGTTAATTTTTGTATCGTTGTTACGTAGAACGTTTTGATCTAAAATGTTTTAGAAGGTAAAATAAGTAGATACATTAGAGGATAATCTACCCTTTTAAAATGTAAATTTGCCAGTTTTGAACCAAACCGTTATATAATAGCAAAAGTGGTTGGGGGGTGAAAGAGGGTGAAAGAAAAAAATACGATATTGTTCCGTATATTAGTGACGTAGTCTTTATAGAAAGGTGGGGAGGAAGTTTGTATGAAAGGAAGGAACAGGCGGTGTGCAGCGAAGAATACAAGTTATATATAAATGTGTGTGTGTTTTTGTGTGTGTATGATGATGAATTTATGCAAAGACTGTTGTCGGTCGTATTACGTGTGCAAATGGTGTAAGGAATGATATTTCTGGTGTAACTGCTGCCCATCTCCTCTATAATGTTGGCCATATAATTTATGTGCATTTAGAAAAACCTGCTACTCCTTCCAGCATCAACCACCGTCCATTCGTCACCCACCGTATTCATTTTTCTGTCGGTTCGTCCTTAGTGTTAAGGAACCCACCGTTTTGTATGTGTAGAGGTGACCGAGATTTAAACTTGTTCCTAAAATAAGAAAATGTGCCAAACTTTAAAAATAAAATAAATAAAATAAAAATAAGCTTTTATTCATATCTTGGATTTACATCCTTAGTACAAAATGGTAAATTATATTTTCTATTACTTCAATGAAATAAAATAAAATGTACATTACACTACAACTCTTTACAAATAATTAAATAAAAAAAATAAAAAGTAAAAAAAAATCAATTCTTTCTTCAAAAATAAAATAAAGAATTTTGCTATATACAAAAAAAGAAAATGTTCCTTTAATATTCTTTCTTTTTTTTTGCATTAAAATTTCTTGGAATTAGGCCCATTTCTAGGCAAAGGACTCTCCTATTTTATTCTAATCTTCGCGACACTTGCTATTTTGGCATAATTACTTCCTGTTACTTGAGTTAACTCGTCTTTCCATCTGCGAAACTGTCTTCCTTTCTTCCTCTTCCGTTTCGCCGGACACCACTCAGTACAGACACTGGTCCACCTATCACCTTCTAACTTAGAAATATGACCTGCCCAGTTCCACTTGAGTTTTTTTAGCTGCTACTACCTGATCCGGAAGCAATGTCTTCTTCCTGATTTCTGTAGCTCCAACTTATCTTTCTTCTTTACACCCAACATACTCCTCTCCATTGCTCTTTGAGTGGTACGCAGCCGTCGCTCATTCTTTTTAGTAAGCGACCAAGTACACATGCGTCATTAAAAATATGTTTTAGAGACCAGTATTTCTTCCAACCAATGGAGATTCTTCTGTTTATTTCTTACGTGGTCCTGTTTTTGAATGATATGGTTTGCCCCAAATACACTGCTTCCGTTACTCACTCAATTTTTTCATCATTCGTGTAATAATACTTTCAATACCAGTGGTCATAAGTTTGGTCTTTTTAACATTGATATTCAGCCCAACTTCAGAGTAATGTATCTTTAGGTCTTGTATCATACCTGACAGTTCTTCAACAGATGTGCAAACAAAACAACGTCATTAGCAAACCTTAAATTATTTAATTTCCTTCCATTTACTGTTATACCTTTATCTTCCCAGTTCAGTTTCCTGAACACCTGTTCCAGCATTGCGTTAAAAATATGGGGCGGCAGGAGATCTCCCTGTCTTACCCCTCTCTCCATATTGAATCCTGCTCAGTTCTATCCATCTTCACTTGTAACTGTACATGGGAAAATATATACTTCAATAGTCTAATACACTTAGAATGCACTCCTTGCTTAGACAAAATATCATACATATAGTCATGGTTTACCTTGTCAAATGCTTTTTCAAAATCTATCAGTGCTAAGTATAAAGTGACCCCCATATTTCCTGACTTTTTCTAACATCTGGTTTATTACTTGCAGATGGTGAATTGTGGAAAATCCGTTACGGAAACCCGCTTGTTCTGTTGATTGGTTTTCATTTAATGTCCTATTTAGCCGATTTTTCAAAACCATCATGAACAATTTGTACTGTTGGATAATAGACTAATTGGTCTAAAACTGTTTAGGTCTTGTGTGTCTTTTTTCTTCGGGATTAGGATTGTATTGGTTTTATTCCACTGTTCTGGAGTTATTTCTTCTTCTAATATTTTATTAAATAAGATAGTTAGAGGTTTGACGATACTAGAAGCCGCTGCTTTAATTACCTCTTTCTAAATAAGATAGTTAGAGGGTTGACGATACTAGAAGCCGCTGCTTTAATTACCTCTTTCTTTAGATTGTCCTCGCCTGGGGTTTTATCCTTTTTTAATTTTCTAATGCCTAGCAGTATTTCCTCTTCCAAGATTTCTTCTATTACTTCGTTTCCTTCCTGCTTAAGCTCTATCTTTAAAGGAGTTGTTCTACAATTTTCCGAGTACAGATTCTTGAAAATGGAAGTTACTTCATTAATAATAGCACTTCTATCACATACTTCTTTCCTCCTTTGTTTTTAATATTGGGAATCCACTTTTGGTTTGTAAATAACATCTTGTTTACTTTTTTTGTTGACTTTGTGGCTTCTAATATTCGCTCTATTACTGCATTATTAAAATTCTGAATGTCTTGTCTAATATGGGCTCTGGTTAGTTCGCAAATTTGATTTGTCTCAGTTTTTTCTTTTTCTTATTTCTCATTTTTTCTCTTCTTTGGATTAATTTCTTTGTTTCTTCAGATAATTTCGAGTTTTTAGCTGTATTTTCCGGAAGTGCATTTACAGTTGTCTTTATTATATTTTCTATTCTATTTAGACAGATGTAATTTTATGTTCTCTTCATCAACGTTTCTCTGAATATCAACTAAGTTTTTCCTTGGAGACGGAATGGATTTAGTTACTGAAATCAGAACTGAAAATCGTAACTGAAAGCAGATACCACAATGAAGTGAAGATTTCTTGTACCAAAATTTGAAAAAGAGACTACTGAAAAACATCAGATATATAGGGATTGTGCACAATTCTTTGCGAAAGATAAATTTTACCAACATTTTTTTGATAGCCATTTGTTTGAGACGTTTCTAGAGAATTCAAGAGGATCTGCTTTACTGTTTAGTAATTGATTAAGTTTCGAATGCATCCATTTAAATGAGTCATATCCTCTATTTTTTTCTAGTTCAGAGTACTGGATGGCCTTTACTTGGACCCACTCTAGGTAAATGTTGGGAGAGAGAGAGTAGAAGCTGGGAATCTCTCAGGCATCTCCAGTGGGCGGACCAATCCAAAAACGGATAAACTACAGACCTATATTTCTGTGATAACCTACTTCATTTTGTTGTCATCAGTCGAGAGATCATTGACTATCAAAAATGCGAAGTCAATGCACAATATACTGCAAATTCTACCAACAGATTTAGTGATGAGCCTACATTGGACACTTACAATATTGCCTTCAATGGTAGCGAAGGAAGAAAAGAGTAATGAAGAATAACGGAATTCGGTTAAAAGATGACAAGACACGAAAAGAACGAACTAACGATAACAAGGTAGAAATGCTAGTTTCTGAATAGAATGCAAAAGATAGTTTTACATACAGATAAGAGTATATATACATATGTACAGAGTACAGTTATACAGTTTGTGTTGTAGTTTGGACAAAATGTTTTGTAAGATTTGTTGAGAAGATGAGTGTAAAGTGTGTATTGCACTGTAGGTAGACTGGCAGACGGACAATTGGCTGAACATACCCTGCCTACTTTACTATGCACGTCATCATTATGTTTTGTTATATTTTCAGTTCTCTTTTCTCCTTTTTTTAAATTTTTTTTCTCTTTATAGTAGCTTTTTTTGAGGCTCTTAGAAAGATTTTCGCGATAGCAGGATGGCTATAAAAGGATGCACTTGTAAATAAATTGAGAAAGAATTGTTTATCAAAGTATATATATATAAACAAAAATAATGATCATAGATGACATATCTTTCTTCAGTTTAAAGTAGCTGCTTCAGTCGCTGTTTCAGTATAATTAACCGGCTCTATTACTCATTCAGAAGAATGGGAAATCATCTAGAAAACTACAGTTGGAAGAAAAACGTACAGAAATAGTATTTTTGGTTTCTGAGGGGTGTGAAACTGTCTGAAAGTAATTATCGAATGCTTAAGCAATAGTGCTATAAATTGTTTGAATCATGCGAACATTCTACATATTGGTTGATCAACCAAACATGTGTGCCTGATTTACAATGTGTGTGGGTCAATCAATCGAGGTTTCAAGTCCATCATATGAACGTCTCACAGATGCTCTTATTCAAGAAAAGAATTAACAGAACAAAAAAATGCTTGCAAAAAGGAGGAGTACTCTGTAGTGGAATCGTTTATTGGATGATCTGATCCCACCATGATACTACAAGATGTAGTGGAATCGTTTAATGTGATTCCTGAGGTATGTAGTAGATGTCTTGAAGAGGGCGGAAGTTAGTTTAGATATTTTTGGAAGTTAATGCTCGAATTATTAACACGGATTTTATAAAAATAGACTGTATTTGAACAATAATTTAAACGTAAAAAATGGTAACTATTAACAAGAAATACTTAGAAATAAATAGAAGATAAATAACTAATAATTTAGAATGATTAAGATAAATGAACTAAGATGCATAACTAAAGGTAATACGTATAAATAAAAACTGTATAAGGACGCGTAAACTGCTGCTCGTATAATAACGAAGACGTATTGAAGTATAATCGTATAATCCCCTCTTCCAATGGGGCGAGTTTATATATTAGTGTTGGCCACACTCACACCAAGACATCTGAGTGTTGGCCCCAATCACACCAAGACATCTATCCTAGTGTGCGACCTTGGTTAGTTTAATGACCACCGATTTAGATCAGTGGCCAGCCTTAGCGATGATTGTTTTGATGACAGCAGCTGGCTACCGATTTAGGTCAGTGGCCAGCCTTAGCGGTGCTTGCTTTGATGTAAGGGTATTTACCCTTGGTTTGTTTGTTTGCCCGCGGCCTTGTCTTGAAGTCAGGCAGCTGGCTAGGCCACTAGTTGTAAATTATTCTTTCTTTGTTATTATTGTGAAGGTTTGGCTATGACTTTGCCATGTCATTACACCAGAAACCTTCTGCTGCATGTGATTGGAAGTCGCTGAATGGATATCAAATAAATGGCTCTAAATAATATTATTAAAATTAATTTTTAATATATTAATCTAAAACAATTCAGTTTTGAAAGTTAAAACAAAACCTTTGCATTAAAGGCTTTCCATTAAATAATAATATAGTTGAATAATTAACATGAGGATCTATCATAATGGAGTTTAATAAATAACCAGTTTAATGGAATATACAATACATTATTATTATTATTATTATTAACTTTATTATTAAATACATTTAATTTTCAATATGGAAAAAATTTTAATTATTATATAATGATCCTAATTGTTTTTTATCGTATCTTTATATCTAGAACTAATACGATCTTTTTAATTTACAACAGCTGTAACATAGAAAGCTGGTTACATAAAGACCATACAATGTTACAACAAAATATTGATTAGCATAAATTAAAAATTATTTTCTGAAATATTTTGGAAGATTTTCCTTCGAAATAAAACAAGAAAGAAAAACAATATGAGATTATGTATTTCACATAAACAGATCCAAATATTTTATCTTAAATAACTTATTAGCAACTCTCGTCGAAAGTCTGTTTTTTTTTTTTAACTAAGCTGTGGTTTAACTCTAATTTATCTTAATTTTTATTTCTCTCTCTAAATTTAGCTTAGAGGTGTATAATTTGGTTTAATGAAATAAATATTATAAAAAAAAGTAAAAAATTTATTATCTTTTAATTCGACAGTTTTACAACAATATAAATATAAAAAAAAAAATATAGAAAATTAAATATGAAAAATATTACTATTTGGAAATTAAAATTACTAATGTATAACCTAATTAAAAAATATAAATTTTTAAACATAAATTTTTATATAAATTAAGGGATATGTTTAAATTTACACGCACTTCACTAGAAATCAGGAACAATTAATGCAAGAAATAAGCAAAAAATAAAAAAACTAAATCAAATTAAATAAGACATATAAATAAAGAAAGCCTTTTTACCAACACTATTAGTTTCTAACTAAA
The DNA here is from genome assembly GCA_011037195.1 of Triatoma infestans. Taxonomy (NCBI): domain Eukaryota; kingdom Metazoa; phylum Arthropoda; class Insecta; order Hemiptera; family Reduviidae; genus Triatoma; species Triatoma infestans. The sequence continues at coordinate 23,904 of JAAEAF010005006.1, read as the reverse complement.
ATAATAAAAAAAATCTGGTGTGATACACTCGCACAACTTTCTCTTACTCTAGTTTCAAAATTGTAATTGACATATTTTATAGTTAGTATATCAAATTAAAAGAAATTCGTCGGAGTTCGTCTAAATACATCGAAAACTGAAAAAAACTGATTAGTAAAAGCACACTTCCGGTTAACAAATTTTCTTGAAACTCAGAACTTTGGCCATCTATTAATTGTTAATTAATTCTGTTTGGATTGTAGAATTGTATAATCAACTATGATAGTACTTAAGAGAAAAATATAATCCCACTCCTCCCCAGAAATGTACCCTTAATGACTTTACCAGGAGAAATGTTCCAAATAAAAGTTGTAGCTCTTTATATAATATGTAGTTCATATTCCTAGTTTAAAGGAACTAGTTTTGGAGCTGCTTTCGAGAAAATACCAGAAAACTGAAAAATACATTTCAGTAAAAAACGCACCTCTGGTCGTTCGATTTTTTTCAAACTTGGAATTTCAACAACAAATTTAATTCTAATTAATATTATTTAGATGACGTTATTGTATAGTGAAATAGCATTTGAGAAAACCTAACTCCACCCCTCCCCAAAAAGTCCCCTTAATTGAATTTTCCTACAGAAAAGTTACAAATAACAGTTCTAAAATTTGAAAAGTTACAAATTTCAAGTTAATCATCGGAGCTATTTTTGAGAAAATCGCAAAAAAAGTGAAAAGACCATTCAGTAAGTGGTACTTCTGGTTGAGGAATTTTGACGATGACCTACTATGGGATCCCATAGTGATACCTAAACGGAATATCAAGTTTGAACATCCTAGGATTTTTCGTTTTTGAGCTATGCTGTTCACATACATATACATATATTGTAATGTGTAGATCTTTGAGAGAAATAATTAAAAATATATATATATCATGATTTTTACAATTAAGTAAAATAGATTGGTTAAAATATATTTAATATTGATTGCTATTTAGAGCACTCTCATGCCTGGGTTTTTTCGAAGGTTGGGTAAAAACAATAATGAACAGTTATGATGGTAGAATACCTTTACTCACAATAGAAAGGAATTTCCCTTCCATCCACTGTTCAGTGGAGGGAGGAAATATATATATACTAGATCAAATTTGTGTGAAAAAAATCTGAGTACTTAAAATAGGAGTGCTATCCAAAAATGTATAGTAGTGACACAGTGTAAACCCAACCTTCAGCCAAGTTTATATGTAAGTCTTATTACAAAATTAATACCTCTCATTTTCTTGAATTAATTATCTTAAAGACAATATTTTATTCAATATCTATTTTCACATATTCTGTTTTTATTAAATATAGACATTGTAATAATGATTTATGTATTATTTATTTTACATCCTCTCCTAGTTCAGGTGAACACAGACCTCACGAGATCCTTTTAGAGAAGATTTCAAATATGAATTATAATTATTTACTATTTTGAATTTCTTTTTTTTATACCCCCCAATTATACATAACATTACAATATATATGTATTATATACATATCAGAGACATTTTCCGTGGTAGCCTCACCGGTTCATTTTGTGGTCATCGACCGGTTTTGAGCGTTCGCCCATCTTCACGATGCGTTTATACAGACTGAATGTATAAACTGAATTTGGTCTGTGCAAGTCTGTGTTAATCACACTGTCTGACAAAAGCATCCTGAAGATGCGGCGAACGCCCGAAACCGGTCGATGAAGCACAAAATGAAGCAGGCTACCACGGAAAATGTCTCAGATATTTTCCAGCTCTGCGGAACCAATCACCACAATATATATATATATATATTCAGGAAATCTAAAAAAGTCCTTCGTGGGCCTCAAAACGGATATTTCCGGTGAAAACTCGATATCGAAAATTTGACACGATTACAATCCTCTTACTAGGACAAAGAGAAAGTAAAAAACATGTATTTTCTTCAATTTTAGATTTCAATCAATGCTTCTAAGGTGTATTAATATTATTGAAGGTAGCAAAAAAAAAATCATATATTATCCTGAAGTGATATAACAGTAACTGATGAAAGCATAAAAACTCCACTGTTATGAACACACCCAAGAAATCAATTTACCCAGGAAAATGTTACAAATATAAATTATAGGTATTAATATTGTGCAGATAGTATACGGAAGTTTAAAGAAAATCGTTGAAGCTGTTTTCGAAAAGAAGAAAATCACGAAATACCATTCATTAAAGACGCACTTCCGGTTGCAGTTCCGGAAACCTTCCTGTCAGATGCGATGTTTATACTTAAAACGGAATATCAATTTTTGTTCTTAAGATATTTTGTTCCACACACACACACACATACATACAGACCATTTGCTAAATACATTTGTTTCGTATTCAGGGGATCTCAAAATATATTATATTTGCGATACTTCCTCTTACTAGGGGATGAGAAAGTAAAAAAAAAAAAAAAAAATTACGTTATTTTTTCACATTGTATTTTTTCCAAATGAATACCAAAGTAATTCCTCCCCCTCCCAAATGTCAATTTCCAGAATCGCTTTTCTTCTGAATTATCCAGTGCAATCTAGGACGATTATTTCAAGTTCTCTCAAACACTATAATGGATGTGTTAGGTGGAGAGAATTTAGGTCTGGTTGATGATATATAAGAAGAAACTTGGTTAAAGTGGTTAACTATGTATAATAATAAAGAGACACAGTCTGCCTGGACTTTACAATAGAGAATGGTTAAGGTAGAGTGGTATGAAAATGACACAAAGTAACTAGCGAGATGATGAACTATAGTGAACTATGTTGAACTGTATCGAACTGTCCGTCCCTATATTTATACAGTTTCTCCCACCCCAGTCCGAGTTGGGTTTGTTTCTCTTCTCTTTAATCTCTTTGGTTGCTGTTACAAGCACTAAGGGGGTCGTCAAGTATAGGAAGTTTTTCAGAATATATTTCAGATTATAAAATCTGAGTAAAACTCTTGAATAGATATTAACTAATGAATTAAAATTTGTTCATATTCACAATATGTTCCTTCTAGTTGGTACACTATTAATAATTTCATTAAACATTATTATTGAAGTGATAAAATCAGATAACAGAAATGTTAGATCATTTAAAATATTTTTTACCAACTAAAATCAAATAAAAAATGGATGTAAAATTAATATAAAAGCAATAGTGTCTACATTTCATATAATGAACGTCAAATTTAATCTTTTCCTGTGAACTTGTCTGAAATATGTTGAATACTTGTTTGATTAATTGTTACTGATAAAAATTAAAGTAATTGAATTTATATTTATTATAATTAGCAAATAAATTAAAGTCGGTTGTACAGATAACTTGTAAATTACAATTAAATATACTAATTTTACACAACAGTAATTTTTAAAAATGCTAATAATACGTTTTTTTTTTTGAATTACCCCTATAATTTATCTCGCATGATACTGGAAAGTTAAGTCAGGAAATTAAAGTCATTAAAGAAATAGAATCTTTACTTTCCTAGTGTACTTACTATCTGTTGAAGAAGTAAGTAGACATTGGGGTAAAGAATAGTGCTGAGGCAACAGTATTATGTCTCTGTTAAGGATACACATACATAGATGAACGTATGATAGTACTGAAAGTTCGGATACCATGGGTAAAGTCAACTATGAGTGAACGGGATAATCAGTATAGCCGTGACTAGACTTTACTCTGGACTGGCTACAGTAAATAGGAATCTTCTCTACCTTCGGACCATTACGTTTAATTTGCCCAGAGCATCATTTTGGTTGATAGCCTGACCAAGAGATGTCTGCAATAATTTTTAACAACGCTTTACAAGTTATTTATTTAAGTTAACCAAACTTAAAAAAACAAAAAAAAAAAATAACAATAACGTTAAAGAAATTCTTCAGAAATTTTGTTAATACTTCATTTTTTTCTTGTCCAATTTCCAGAGTTCGCCCATCATTAGCAATTTCTTGATAAATAGTTTGAGAAAATCTTATGCGTGGGTGTTGCTTAGCTTTGCTATTGTGCTATGTGATGATTGTAATTATATATCAAAGAGCTTAAGAATAGGCAAAGTGAAGCAGGGTGAACAAATCTCTATGAAGTTTTCCAGCATGCCCAGACTCAGCTATTCATCAAAAAAACCACGAACTACCCATCATATTAATTTGAATTAGTCAGGATAATAATATAATCATAATTATTAATGAACGCCAATTAAAATTCTAGGTCGGCTAAATGTTTTTCTCAATTTCTCTTTAACAAATGCAAATTCTTTTAATGAAGAAACTTTCTTTGGTAATTATAGTTAAAAATGATATATTGGAAATTTTGCGAGACAGGGCAAGGGAAATCGAAAAAACTTTTGGATTAGCTTAATTTTCACTTTTATCTTAAGCTGCTGCAGCAATTAACCGAATGGTTTCATCAGAATTTCTGGGATCCTAGAGCGGTTTCTTGCTTGGACGTGGTTCAATAAATTGAATTAAATTAGAAATCAGAAATATCTTGATAGTAACAGTGTTATTATCGACTTTCAAAGGGTAAAAATCAGTATTTCTCCCTATGCATCGCTTTGATATCACACTTTTACCAAAGCATCTTGAAAAATGGGCAAACGTCCTAAATCGGTAGATAACCAAATAAAGTTATGCATCATGGTAAAAATCTCTATCAATAGGTTTTCCAGATGTGCAGAGCAAATCTCTAATACTGGGCTTCTTAGTAAGTTGTTTTTAACATGAGCCTAGACTTTGTTAGGGATTCCACCTCTCTTTGTGGAGGTGAAAAACCAGGCAATGAAAGCCTGTTATAGAATTAAGCAGGCAGGTTTTTGGCAGGGTAAGCGATATGGTCATTCTACCATTTATCGTGAGATGTTTTTAAGGATTCCCATTACAGGTTTCCCTTCTGATAGGAATTTGAAGACTTTTGTCTTTGGTCATTCCTACAGGGTTAGGTTGCCTTCTAGGGAAGATTGGTTAACCCTGGGTCCGTCTGGTGTGATTCCTGAGAATTATCTCCGACGCTACACGGACGGTTCCAGGATGGATGGTAGGTCTGGGGCTGCCGTCTATTTTGAGACGGGAGATCATTTGGTAGCGCCTCTTGGTGAGTGGGCCACCGTTTTCCAGGCTGAGGTTTATGCAATTCTTTGCTGTATTTTGGATGAGAGGGTGCGTAACACTAATTTAAAAGGTGTTTGTATCTGATCGGACAGCCAGGCTGCGTTGAAGGCGCTTAGCTCATGTGTCTTCACTTCCAGATTGGTGTTGGAATGTTCTAAAAGACTGGAAGATCTTTCTTTATTAAAGGATGTGCTTCTGGTCTGGATTCCAGGTCATATGGGAATCTTTGGGAATGAGGAGGTGGATAGGTTTGCCAAATTAGGTGCCTCTCTCCCTTTCACTGGTCCAGAGCCTGCTGTTGGTGTGTCTTCTGGCAGATGTTTGTCGGGCTTTCAGACGTGGATGACCTCACCGCACTGATCCTTATGGATGAGTGCAGTGGGTTGTCGGCAGTCTAAAATGCTCATAGGGGGCCCGGACGGAGCTTTGAGTAGCGGGGTCCGATGTCTTTCACGGACCTCCCTCAGGCATCTGGTTGGATTCCTCACTGGGCATTGTGGTTTAAGGAGACATCTCTATATAATGGGACTCGTGCCTGACCCCTTTTGTAGAGTTTGTGAGACTGAGGAGGAAACACCCATGCATCTGATGACGAATTGTTTGGGTTGTGAGGAGATTAGGTTTAGGACTTCGGCCGGAGTAGGATATCGGTAGAGGATCTTAAGCTGTGTCCTTTTAAGGTTTTGGTCCGATTTGTTCGGTCTGTGGTGAAACTTAGATGGTTAAAACCTGGGCCTGGATTTTCGTTCTAGTACCAGTGGTTGTTATTCTTTAGGGGTAGCTATATGGGCCCTGGGAGGCTTTGGATAGCGTAGGGTTTGCCCTCCCCTTCTGTGAATAATAACAATAATAACATGAGCCTAAATTCTTGAAGCAATATTTATTATTGAATACAATCACTGTTATCAGTGCTTATAAGAATTAGCCTTATAAACAGTGGATTTTAGCCTTATATAGTAAGGATTTTTCTCAAATTTAGGCAACATGTTCGACCATAAAACTTTTGCTTCTACGTTTTTAACAAGAATTGCAAATAATTGGGGAAAGCGATGAATTTTCTCTTTAATTAAAAAATTTTGGCACGTGATTTTTTTTTAGATAGATAGTATAACAGAAACTCAAATAGAAATGATGGTCACTACAATACTATGCTAAACAAAATTCACCGATACTGAATTTACCGATAAATCAGAATTAATCGATTAATTTGTATATGTTTTTTGAATATATAAGCCATAAGTAAATCAGATATTAAATAAGCAAATATTAGAAATCCGTTTTTTTTCGGACAACAGTAAAAAAAATTCAAAATAATTTAAATCATAATATGATATACTTTACTACATATTCATGAAATAAATACAGTCAGGATTTGTTTTTGAAAGGGAAAAAAAGTATTTCACCAGAAAATTTTAAGGACATAATATTAGCCAATTGTTTAAAGAAATTTTTTGATCACTAAATTAGAATCTTTTGATTAATTTAGCTGACGTAAAGTAATTACAGAGTGCCATTCGTGTTCTAGAAGAAATTGGGACTCTCTGGATAATTAATAAATTTATACTGAATTCTTTCACTCAACTAAAATTTAAAAAAAATCTGCAAGATTCGCATATACAGATGAGCTCTCGACTTGGTCAATCACAACAAATTATGGTACAACTTATTTCGGTTAGATGTCACTCTATAAATAATAAAAGTTATAAAGTCATTTTACAAATCACCATCTACAAGAATAAAATCTGGTATTCGGCAATCTCTCATCATCTAATCGAAATTTTGGAGGGTTTTCCAAATTTGAAGAATATTTGCCCAGCCTCATGAAGTTTTTACAGCTGAAATCAAGTAATATCAAAGCCACAAAGCTCCATGACAAAGTCGTTTTCAGGACTGATAGAACTGCTTAAAAGAACAAAGCTAGAATACTTCAAGGTCAAACTACGAGAATTCTTAGTATGGACATCTCCTTGTATGAATAGGTCGCGGTGGAATAACGCGTATACTATTTCTTTTCTAATCTAATCTGATACGTCTGTAATGACATGGCAAAGTTATAGCAATGTCAAACCTTCACAACAGATAACAAAGAAAGAATAATTTACAACTAGTGGCCTAGCCAGATGCCTGACTTCAAGACAAGGCCGTGGCCAAACAAACAAACCAAGGGTAAATACCCTTACATCAAAGCAAGCACCGCTAAGGCTCGCCACTGACCTAAATCGGTGGTCACCAAACTAACCAAGGTCGCACACAAGGACAGATGCCTTGGTGTGAGTGTGGCCAACACTAATATATAAACTCGCCCCATTGGAAGAGGGGATGATTATACGATTATCCTTGAGTACGTCTTCATATACGAGCAGCAGTTTACGCGTCCCTATACAGTTTTTATTTATACTTATCTCTTTAGTTGTGCATCTTAGTTCATTTATCTTAAATTATTAATTTTTTATTTCTAAATTATTAGTTATTTATCTTCTATTTCTAAGTATTTCTTGTTAATAGTTACCATTAATCACGTTTAAATTATTGTTTAAATGCAGTCTGTTTTTATAAAATCCGTGTTAATAATTCGAGCACTAACTTCCAAAAATCTTTAAACTAACTTCCGCCCTCTTCAAGACATCTACTACATACCTCAGGAATCACATTAAACGATTCCACTACACGTCCGTTAAACATCTAGGCATGAACATCTAGCGTGGCAATATTCTTTTGCTATTGATGAACTTGGTAGATTGCCGGCAGCCTAATTGGGAGGGGGGTGCGGACAAGAGCTAAGAGTGAGAAGTTGCTGTTTTTTTTTTACACTGATCTCTCCAGGTACCTGATTAGATCTCTTGTTGGTCCATCTGGTTTATGGAGACACCTCTACATAATGGGGATCTTGCATGAAGAGCTTTATGTAGAGTTTACCAGAAAAAAAGGAAGAAACATCCATGCGTCTAATTTTTATTTGTGAGTGATTAAGTTTTTAGGAATACTGGCTTAGAACAAAGTTTCTTTGTAAGAGGAGCTTAAGCTGGTTTTCCTTTAAAGTTATTGTCCGATTTGTCCGGCTGTAAACAGGGTGGATTAGATCCGGGTTTGGATATTTTTGTTTTAGTATCTATACCGTGGGGCTTTGGATAGCGTAGGAATTGATCCCTCCTTATACACTAAAAATAATAATAACGCACAACTCCTTAAGTATAAATCAAAAGAGTTCTTCGATATATATTATGTGTGCAGCCATGTTCTTAATATTCTTTGAATCTCCTTCTGTAATTATTTTTCTTTGTCAACAGATAGTTGAATATCATCTTTTGATAATTTAAGAAAAAAAGAATAGGAGAAAGTATGTCTCGCGTGTCATCAACCATGTCCAGTTGTGGTGTTGAAGTAAAAAAAAATAAAACAAAACAAACAGAAACAAAAACAAGGAAACATAGATGAGTTTGTTGTAGTCGGGATCAAGAAGAAAGAGAAATATTTTTCTAAGAATTGTTGTGAAGAAATTTGTAAGTATACATATCTTCCAGTACTTTTCTAACATTCCTTCATTTTTGCTCCTCTTTTTCTAGACTTAATAAGAAAGTCTTTTTCCTTTAATAAAGAAGCTGGTGTTGCCAACACTAGTAGAGTTGGGTTTTGCTGTCTCGACCTAAATAACAGGCGGAACATATACAATACGTAAGAAAAAAAAAAAAAAAAAAAGAAGAAACCAGCCTGGCTGGTAGTACTATTGCACGTTTGTGCGCTACTAAGAAAATGGGTGGTGTGAGTTTACAAGTACTTCGAAAGCTCTAAACGAATTTAATTAAAAATAAAGATAAAAAAAAAAAAAAAAAAAAGAAACAAGATAGGAAAAGAACAGACTATAGCCAAAGTTGAGGCAAACCAAACGCGAAGGATTAAGGAAAATTATTTACTCTACATTAGGCGTGGAAAAATTTTAATTGCTCTAGATAATAGGAACAGTATCTGCTTTTTTTTTCTCTCCCCCTTCCATTTTCTCTCTCATTTCTTCTTTAAAGAGGAAAAAGGAAGTACAGAGGAAAAGTTGCGGATATTAAGTGAGGGGTGGTCAACGAACAAGAAAGTAGGAGTTTCTAAAACAATGTTACATCCCTACTATTAATTAATACTGAAAGTTCATCACCCAATCGAGTAAGAGTTAACTTTGAGGGAACATTATTGAATGGAAGGAAATACCCTCCTCACAATCTGTCCATCTGATTATAGATTGATACTTTTAAAAAGGGACACAAAAAAAAAAAAAAAGGGTTTTTAGTAAAACTCATTTGGCGTAAAAGTATCAGATTTTTGTCTGATAAGATTATTTACAGTTTATTTAGTTTGATACACTCTTAATGAGGTTAGTTATTTCCGATTTTCATTAAAATTAAAAAAAAAAAAACATAATAATAATGAGAAAGAAAAACCCTATCTCTTTATAATTAACAGACTTTAAATGATCCTGTATTAATTTTTAAACAAAACAAAGCTTGCAGTTCACTAATTAGTCAGTTTAAATAACAAATATGGAAAACTTCGATAAAAGCTTTATAAATATATTAGTGAAAGTTAACATATTTTAATTATTAGGTCCCTATGACTTCCTCAACAGTGTAATTTGCCCATCTATGAGAATCCGCCATTACATTGTAAAAGGGGGTGGCAAAAGTCTTATTCCACTGCGACCTATATAAAGAGGTCTATTGTAGATAGAGCAGTCTTCCAGCTTCGTCAATCATTGCAGGTGTAGCATCCTGAAAGTGGTTCTGTCATAAAGCTCGTGGATTTCTGGATTACTTGCTCTCAATTGTAGAAATATTAACCCAAAGCCAGGCCAGTAAAATTAGTAAAGAATGTGTATCAGGGTTTCTTCTTCAACCTTTGCAAGTTGCATCTTCTGTAAATCCTAGCTGGTCTAATAATGCTCAGCCTATAGACCCACATTGATCCTTATCACGTTCCGACTAAGGTTAAGTAGGTCACTAGTAAATTTGCCAAGTATTTTTCAATAAGTTTCGTCTTCCTCTCTGTCATGTTGTACCCTTCCACCACTGCTAAATCTGGTCCTTCAGCCAATCCTTGATAGGTGTTTGAATCAGGTTCTGGACAAGCCGCACAAAATGAACCTATGAAAATGTCCTTCGAACCATCCCTTGTTGTTTCCAGCATATTTCTATCATGAATAGCCTCCTTGATAACCACATTCAACAAAACTGATTCCCTCATCAAAGTCCTCTCTACTTTTGTATTTGTCTGTTTTATTTATTTATTTTTTTGTCTGTGGGGAGGGACACTATCCAAAGCCTCACTGGAGCCTATAACTACCCCAAGAAAAACAACGAACCGGGTCTAGAACAAATATTCAGACCCAGGTCTAATCCATCTGTGATGGATGTGAAAACATCAAGTAGGAGAGCAAGGAATTTACCAATTTGAGCAACGGTTTACCCCAAGCCATTAGATGCAATGCAGACAACGTTGCCAGATACAGAAGACAATAAGTGAGACGTTGTCATACCTGCTGAGGGAAAATCCCTTACAACACAAACACGAAGGACAATAAAATACACGGTTTGTCGTTGTGTGTGTCCCTCTTATATAAGGAGTAGCGGAAAGTCAGAAATATAGTTATAATCAAGAGAGTTAATCATCGTATACTTGTTTTACCCGCTCGCGAACGCGTCCCTATTAATTTGCTATATATAAGTTATCTAGTCATTGTAAATTAAATATCTGTGTAAGTAAAAATATATATATAAATATTCAGTAGAATTAATTAATTCCAATTTAAACCATCAACACTCTGTTTAAACGACCATCACACATCTAAGATTCACCGCAGTCCGACAAATGGACAATAACTTATAGGGAAATCCTAAGCCCTTCCAAAGACATCCTGCTCCGAACAAAGGTCCTGAACCTAATCTCCTCACAACCCAGACAATCTGTCATAAGATGGATTGTGTTTCCTCCTCTGTCTCACAGACTCTATAAAAGGGATGCGGCATGAGCCCCATTACGTGGAAATGTCTCCTAAACCACAATGTCCAGTAAGTGATCCAACCAGATGCCTGAGAGAGCTCCGTGAAAGACACAGCAACACTCCACAAGGATGAATGCTGTGAAACAGTCCATGGTTGGAAGCCTGACAGACATGTGCCAGAAGACACGCCAATAGCAGTCTCGGGACCAATGAAAGGGAGAAAGGCGCCTAATTTGGCAAACCTAACCACCTCATTATTCCCAAAAATTCCCATGTGACTTGGTACCTACACTAGAAGCACATCCTTCAGAGAAGAAAGCTCTTCCAGCCAGATAAGGCCAACAAAAAAAAATTAGTGTTACGTACCCTCTCATCCAAGATACAACAAAGAATAGCATGGAAGACTGTGGTCCATTCACCAAGAGATACTACCAAATGATCTCCGGTCTCAAAATAGACCGCAGCTCCCAGACATTCTGGAACCGTCCGTGTAACATCGGAGGTAATTATCAGGTATCATACCAGATGGACCCAATCTTCCCTAGAAGGTAACCTAACTCTGTAAGAATGTTCGAAAACAAAAGTCTTCAACATTCTATCAGCAGGAAAGCCTGTAATAGGAAACTTCAAAAGCATGTCGTGATGAATGGTAGAATGACCATATCGCTTACCCTAACAAAAACGTGCTTATTTAATTCTATATTCTGGCCTGTTCTTCCAGAGAGATAGTTACTTCCTTTGCAGAATCTGGACCAAACTATTTTGTCATTGATCAGATCCCTTCTCTTGTTTCACGGATTCTCTCTTCCATTTCTTTCTGAGAGCAGGTGGGAATCGTATACGGGGAGAAGGGGGCGCAATACTAATTACAATAGTGGTCTAAGTGCCTTGCTTTTCTCTAGGAAGACCCCCATGCTCTAAATTAGACTAGATTCTATTTGAGAAATTTTCTTCGTTTTCTTAATCTTAAATAACATTAGTAAATGTTTATTCGCCTTTAATACTGTACCTTTAAAATAACCTACACAATAAGAAGATAAAATTTTAGAGGGACATATAGTGACGATAAAACTCCCCTACATAAACCTATAAAAAATCGATGTTTTTGGATTAGCATAGGAAGTTCAAAAGAAATCTGTCAATTACTTTACCAAGAAATCGCTGTGAATTAAAGGAGAAAAAAACATTAAAATAATAAATTCAGTAAAATATTGTTTTATATATATGGTAGAAAATATCTGAAACGCAATTTAGACCTACACTTTAATAATATGAAACTACACATAAATAATTAGAATTACAAATCATTGTTTGTCTTATGAGTGTATCAAACTGGATTTTTTAAAAGCGATTAAAATATAGACTCCGGAATACTTGTGTTTGAAATTCTTTATTCTTGTGACATGGGGAGCTATTTGAATAATTATAGTTGTATTGTTTGTACTCCTTGAAGGTCCACTCTATTCTTTTTTTTTTTTTTGTTCATTTGGATGCAAAAGAATTCAACCGATTCAAAATGAATTCATTACTATATGTATGTGTCTTAGTATCATTTACATAATTCATTTTGTGTGTTAAAGAAAATGTTCTTATCCATTCACACGTCATCTTACTTAGAGGAAGTATTTTGTATAAGGAAGTGCGATCGAGCAATATTTTCCATATTTAGGAAATTAAATTTACCGAGCTCGAGACCAGTACTGCCCTTAGATTTTCTTTTCCCAGGAGCCTCAATAGCTACCTGCCCAGTTATGGGCAATTTTGCCTCTATTACGAGAGTACACTGCCCTTTAGCCGTCAGTGCACTGAGAAGGCTACGGCCATCCATAACTTCAAAGTTTACGCGCCTTAAAAAAAAAAAAATAAGCAATAATAATAAAAATATAAAAAGAATATTTTATAGAACTAAGTATTTGAGATCGTTCGATTAGTACAAAAAAATCTGGTGTGAAACACTCACACGACTTTCTCTTACTATAGTTACTACAAATATTATATTGCCCAATTTTCTTTAAGCTTGCAAATTTTTATTCAATTGCCATAACATAAAAGATGGCGGACATTTGATAGGACCTTGACAGGTCATCAATTGAAAGTATTTACTTTGCAGTCCAGAAGCGAGCGTAAATAACATTGAACTAAACAAAATAAATGTGACAACCAGATAAATTATGTGTGTCCTTAGAAGGGCTCTTCAAGAAAATCTTGGTGTGTGCCCCTGCCCCACAACATTTCTCCAATAGAGTGTAGGTTTCTGCAATTTCTCAATAGCCTCACGGCAGGTTTTAGACGCGATGCCAAAGAAAGGCTCAGAACCATTGGATGGTCGTAAGGCATCCATCCTCCTTATCTAGTCGGCCACTTCAATTATTTGACTCTCCTTGTTCCTCGGCACATAACCTACCTACCTAAAGGCTATTGTTGTTTGCTAAAGATTCCAGTACTTTTACGGCATTCTTCACAATCTTCGATCTGACGCGTTCACCTCGGATAAATGCGGCATGATTATGAAATGTTATTGTGATGTTGTGTGTGTTTGTAGTAGCACGAGCGGTTTAGTAAAAGGGCTTGTATGTATGTTTGAGATAGAAGTATTAGTAATTAATCAAGAGAGTACCATTGTTTTTAAAATAAATATATTATTCTATAAGCAAATTAAGTACATTACAATATCACAACTGTATCTCAATAAAAAGATGTTAATCTAAAATAAAGGCAAATCTTGCCTGAGTTTAACAGAGCAATTCCTGAAGTAAGTGTTCTGGCTTTGAAAGCAGAATGCAGACTGTCCTAAGGAATGCCTTCCTTTATAAAACAGTTGGCCAAGTCGCATTGTATTAATTTGACGGATTTTTGTGCCTTTGTTTCCCAAATAGCAATGACCCCAAAATTACAGTACCAGACTCTTTTCACTGCACTAAGATACATTTAAAATATTAACAAAATTAGATTTTTTGATACTATAAAATATTCTAAACTATTTTTCAAAAATATTATTTTCTTTTATTTCTTTCTTCCACTACAATTATCTGAAAAGATTGCCATTTTTCTGCCCGTTATGCCCACATTTTTTGGAGACAATTTAAAAATGCAAAGCATTTCAGTCTGAAATTCTGATGGAGTGTTATCTAGAATGCCGATGCCAACACACTTGATATAAAGGCCATCCCCTAAACCAACATAGGTTTCTGGAGTCTGTCAAATAGAATAATGAGAATTTCAATGAGAGAAAATCGTAAAGCAGAGGTTCACACCAAATTGTTGTTGTTTTTTTCTCTTTTACTTATTAAAGAGATAACGGCAGATGCTGTCATTTTGTTCATTGATGAATAATAATATGAAGTAGCTATAGGGATAGAAAAAGGTAGAACATGTGTTCTTGCTGCAGCTTGGACTCAAGAGGACAACTGTGACATTGGATGGTGTTTGAGAGTTTATAGAATGTAATAGAGGGGGGGGGGGGAACCCCGTTGCTATGGTTGAGAACCACGTGGTATGTCAATAGCGTCACGTGCCCCACTCTATGTGCTTACTTTTATTCCATCAAGAACCCTCTACCTAGGGAAGTGTATCATCCCCAATTAATCCATGAGATATTACATTTTATTTGTATTCTTCTTCTAACGTTGACTCTTTTTTCTCTTTTTCTACTTCTTCTACACTCACTTACATTCTACCTATGTCGTAAAGGATAAACTTTCTAAGATACAAAAAAAAAAAAAAAGCTGTCCTGGACATCAGGTATTGCATTATTCAAGAAAATACCAACTGTAGAAGACCTTAACAACTAAACCGTTTATGATGTAGCTAACAACTGCTGTATACTATCAACACTTTTAAATTTTTATACAACTCTGGTGACTTAAGTTTTGCTCTGTTGAATGCTTTGAAATCACCAGTTACAAAAATAAAATTAAATGAATTTTCCAAGTTGATGCAAACTAAGTTTAAAGATAATTGTTTGATGCCATTTCGAGAAAATTGCAATATTGATGCTTGCCATTGTTGAGACAAATATTAAATAAATACAATTTTTGTGATACCAGTTTTACTTTCTCTTACTCCTAGTAGGAGGAAGTACTGTAATCGTGTCAAATTTTCGATATCGAGTTTTCACCTGAAATATCCGTTTTGAGGTCCCCTGAGTGCAAAAAAGTGGTTTCTAGCAAACAGTGTGTGTGTGTGTGTGTGTGTGTGTGAACAGCATAGCTCAAAAACGAAAAACCGTAGAAAGTTGAAACTTGATATTACGTTTAGGTATCACCGTGGGATCTGACGGTGCTTTGTCTGTTAAAATTCCTCAACCGAAAGTACTGCTTTACCAGTTGTTTTTTTTTCGTTTTTGCGATTTTCTCCAGAATCGCTCCGACGATTTTCTTTAAACTTGTTATATCAACTACACATACAATGACTATAACATTTATTCGAAGCATTTCCCCGGGAAAATTCATTTAAGGGTACTTCTGGAGGAGGGATGTGGTTAGGTTTTCATCTTATCTGCTGTTTCAGTTTATTAGACAATTCTGTCATCTAACTAATATTAATTAAAATTAAATATGTTGTTGAAATTCAGAGTTTGAAAAAAATCGGACAACCGGAAGTACGTTTCTTTTAACACTTTAGTAAATGATTTTTTTCAGTTTTCCCCGATTTTCTCAAAAATGGCTGCGACAATTTTCTTGCAACTTCTTATAAAAACTAAACATGCAAAGATCTACATCTTTTATAAAAAACCTTTCTCTAGAAAAATTCATTTAAGGGTACTTTTTGGGAAGGGGTGAGGTTACAGCCTCCTCTAAAATGGTATCATAGTTGATTATATAATTCTATTATAGAAACAAAATTAATTGGAAATAAATAGATAGCCAAAATTCCAAGTTTTAAAAAAAATTAGTAAGCTGGAAGTGCGCATTTACTGAAAAGTTTTGTCGATTTTCGTCGAATTTCGTTATATTTGATACACAAACTATATCATTTGTCAATTATAATTTTGAGAACAGGAGTAAGAGAAAGTTGTGTGAGTGTTTCACACCAGATTTTTTTTTTTTCTATTTTTTTTCTTTTAATAATAATATAAATAATTATTTCCTTCAAATATTTTTAATATAATTTTTTAAAAATTAAAAATAATTCCATTATTGGTATGTGTTGTATACAATTTAAAGAATTTTCGTAATTAAAGAGATACTGGTTAAAATTAATTTTTCATCAACATCATCAATATGGAGTGGGATGGAAAGACGAGGTGGGCGGATGATTTGGAGGGAGTGATTGTAAATATTCAAGAAGGGGTTAAGTGAGTGTTTTACTGATAGAATTGTGAGGGACAGAATATTGAAGTTTAGGGGATGTTTCTGTATAAAATATTATATAGATTGGAAGTGTATATTGGGTGGGGGGAATGGGTGTTATTAACGGTTGAATACCTGGGAAATCACTGCTAATACTAATAGCACACCAGGTCTTCGGCAATGTTAGGCATCCCATACCAATCAACGTTCCATTGGATAATTAAGGAGTCCGACTGTGAAATACCTTCACAGCATTGCTTCCCAGTTAATGCCAAATTAGTTCAATTCAGAGTGGGATTTTTTCTTAAAAATAATTTTTTTTTGTTTTAATTTATTTCTCTTTTATTAAATGATTTAAAATTTTAAAAATTTGGTATGAAACACTTATATGACTTTCACTTATTATAATTTACACAATTATCATTCACCACTAGTGAATACAGAAATGTCAATTCCAAACGGTCACTGCAAAGAGAATGCTCTAGGCCTAGGAAATGTCTCAGTCAAAATAATAACAGGATTCGATGGAAAGAATTGCATGCTTTATGCAGAAAGGTGTTAGAACAATCTGCATGGCTAAGATGATGTTCCTCAGGAGTGGCATGAGGGCAATGTAATTCCTATTTTTAAGAAAGGAAATAGAAGTATATGTATAAGGTTACCTTAAGCTTCAGCATACTTATACGGTAAGATTCTCAAAAAGAGAACAGAAACTGAAATATTTGATCATCTTCCTGAAGAGCAGGCGGGTTTTGCAGCTTTTGCAAAACAAGATAGCATGCAATAGAGTGGTTCATTTAATATTCGTCGATCTCAAAAAAAAAAAAACAAAAAAAAAACACGACACTGTGCCTTTTGTTAAGTTGTGGGAAACGCTCCAGCAAATAAGCCTAAACCGATACCTTTTGCGTGCCATAAAAAGTATTTACAAATCTGCCCAAGCAAGAGTCCAAATGAAGTGTTTTGTAACAGATAGTTTTTTCGATTGCAAAGCGGCTAAAGCAAGGATGTTCGTTACCACCCACTCTTTTTAATATTCGTGTGGAACATGTGCTGAACTTATGGAAAAGGAAGTGCCCACGTAATGGGATCAGAGTTGGAGATGATATATTATATACATTGCAGTCTATTGACGACCAAGTCATCATAGCAGAAGATGCCGACAACGAAGTGTACACGATGAGGAAACTAAATGAAGAATTCCTTCCAGTAGGGATTGAAGGTCAGTAAACAACCTCCAGAATATACGGTTTGTGGCGAAACAGGGGATACCATAAAGATTGATGTTGATTCGTTGATTTCCCCGGTGAATGATTTCAAATAACCTCCGGATTTCAATTAACAAAATGTGAACCAGTTATGCGGACATTTAAAAAAAAAAAGCCAGTTCGTAGGAACATGGTGCAGGCACTGAATTCTATCTTACGGTCCAAGCAGGTTAACTTGGAAGTTAAAAGGAAAATAAATCATGTCTTCATAGAAAGTGTAGCTCTCTATCGTTCGGAATGAGGCAGGTCTTCTGGACATGGAGATGGACTTGTGGTGGCGAAGCTGTGGAGTCTCCAGATTGGAACATATCCCTAACGCGGAAATATAGTGGCGCGCCTACGGCGGTCTAGCAACATTATCCACAACGTAGAAACCCGGCGATCAATTTGGTATGATCATGTTATGAGTGAAGAAAAATCTCCACAAAAAAATGCTCCAGTACCTAGAAGGACGCTGCGGTAGGCCAAGGAAGTCATGGAGGACGGCGTGCGGAAGCTCTGATGGCTAGAGGTCTACGTGAGGGGGAATGGCAAGATAGAGAGTAGTGGAGGGAAACTCTTTTGTGTAACGGGATGCATTCAACGGTGTAAATACTCGTAAAAAAAAAAAAAAAAAAAAAATCATTCACTAATTTTCTTTCAATTTGAATTTTTTTAAATTTATCTTTTAATTTCTGCAGAATATTATCGCGCACAACACTTAATACTTCGGATCATAGACCGCGACAGTGATTTGTTACAAAACCGACAATATTATAATAGGCTTCTTCAAGTTAGTGTTGATATCATTGCTAGATGGCAACGAATATGGTGGGCAGATGTAGGACAATCAGGTGATGAGCGGGGCCTAACTTTTCCTCCATTTTGCACGTAAATGGCTGTAGATAGTGGGTGGGGCTTAATTATCCCATGGTTGCGATTTGCTGAGCTGGCATCATTCAAAGACAACTTTTTACTTTAAAAAAAGTGGTGGTCTATTCCTTGCAGCTGTGGAGAAAAATTCAAAGGATAGACCAAATGTAATTTAAAGAGTACATAAATTCTGTCAACGTAACAGGACGAAAGAATCTGTATTTGCAGCAAACATCTACAACTGATCATGCCATCAACATCAATATATTAAGGGGACTAAAGTTCTTTCTCAAGTAACCAATTATTACAAACGTATCATAAAAGTGGCAACAGAAATATTGATAAAAAGGAAAATTGTTTAAATAGAGATGATGGACTGAGACTAGCTGAACATGGCTATAAATGCTCAGAGAAAGGAGAGAAAAATGAAAAAGAAAATTAATTTACGGTTTTCCAGAGCAAGACAAGGGAGGGAAGACTTATAACTCTTAAGCCAACAACCAATTGTAGTGGAAAGAAATGAAAGAAAATAGGAATTTTGAAAATAGTTTAGTAAAATAATTTTGTGAATTTTAGCTGGTTCAAAAAAGTAGTTTAGTGAAGGGGAAAAAGCCAGGTACTATAATTTAGGTCAATGGTACTGAAGAGACAAAGGGACAAATAACAGTTAGGATAAGACAATACACTCCCTCCAGATATACCAGCATTATTTGAAAAGATTTGTACTAACAAGAGAAAGCATTCTTTCAAAACAGTCTGTCTTCTGCTTTCAAACAAGAACAGTCTGAAGCAGACATCCACCTACAACACGTATCAGGATTGCTCTCTTAAATTCAGTGTCAGCTTTTATTCTAGATAAATAAGTGATTTATAAACATAATAGTTGTGATATTATAAAAGTACTTAAATTCACTTAGAGAATAATATATTTATTTGAAAACAGTGGTGATCTTTTGCTTATTTCTAATACTTGTCCCTCTTTCTCAAACATACACACAAGCCCTTTACAAAACCGCTCACGCCCAAACTATTACAACAATCTCATCACCAATAACATTTCACAATCACATGCATGGGAGCCCACTATATACAGACATTTACTTGCAAGATAAAGGGCCTAATTTAGGCCTCATCCCCCTTTCATGCTACCCACCTTATTT
Source organism: Triatoma infestans (assembly GCA_011037195.1). Taxonomy (NCBI): domain Eukaryota; kingdom Metazoa; phylum Arthropoda; class Insecta; order Hemiptera; family Reduviidae; genus Triatoma; species Triatoma infestans. The sequence goes on along the minus strand of JAAEAF010005006.1, from coordinate 4,246 downwards.
CATGCAATTGTTGATTTAGAATCAAATCAACACTGCCCTGAAGTAGCCTATTCCAATATGGATGAAGCGTCGATTTATAACAAAAGAACTAAATTCGAAGAACTAAGTGTTTTGCAGTTTTTAATGGGTTTGTGAAGGAGAGAAAATGGTCTGGTTTAGATGAATAAAATAGAAGTGAAGTTGAACACTGTATAATATAAAAGCAACACTGACTAGGCAGGCTTTACACTAAAATACATACAATGGTAGTGAGAGGTAAAGGTTGATGATGCGTAGTGACTGCTGTATGAACTCTGCTATATGACTTCTTGAATACTCTCCCGTCGCTGTATTTTAGCAGTTTCTTCCACTCTAGTCCTGTCATTTTCGTCTCTCTCTCTCTCTCTCTCTCTCTCTCTCTCTCTGCTATGGATCCCTTTGTTTGGATACTATTACATCATCCCAACATAGTAGGTTGGTGAAGGAGGAGAGAAAATGGTTTGGTTTAGATAAATAAAATAGAAGTGAAGTTGAACACTATACAGTAATTTAAATAGCAACACTAATATAAAAGCAACACTGACTGTCTGGACTTTACACTAAAATAATAGAATGGTTGAGAGGTAAAAAGTAAGGTGGATGATATGTTGTGACTGCCAAGTGAACTCTGCTATATGACTTGTATCTCTCCCGACAGGTGTATTTAAGCAGTTACTCCTACTCTAGTCCGAGAAAGTGGTCCTGTCATTTTTGTCTCTCTCTCTCTCTCTGCTAGGGATCTCTCTCTTTGGATCCTATTACATCAAAGAAAAACTGACTGCCTGGAACTTTACACTAAAATATATACTCGTAGAATGATAGTGATTGGTAAAGGATGATGACGCATAGTGACTGCTGTATGAACTCTGCTTTATGACTTCTTGAATGCTCTCCGGTCGCTGTATTTAAGCAGTTTCTTCCACTCTAGTCCGACAGAGTAGTCCTAGCATTTTTGTCTCTCACTGCTATGGATCACTATCACTCTCTTTGGAAGCTACTACACAGTTTTTTAAATCCTTAGTTGGCTTTGATTATCATAATTTAGACTGTGGCTTTTCGCCCTACAAGCCTTATCGGTTGAACGAGAGAGGCCATTCCCTTACAAATACACTTGGTAAACATTGCAAATCTATAGTACAGTTGTCAATTAAATTAGATTAATCGCATTAAGAGAAAGTAATATATATATATATTTACGAGTGAGTGTGTGTGTGTGTGTGTATGTGTGTATATATAAATATCATGGCAGATTTTTTTTTTTTTTATATATATATTTTTTATTGAAATATAACTCGAGCTTCTCTATATCGCATAAAAAAAATCCAATATTCGTGAGCACTGTTGCTAGGCGACGAGGAATTAATCTTTATTGATCTTTTGATAATTAATATTATTCATGAAAGTGAAGTGAGAGTAAAAGCGGATCAGTAACCAATTTTATGTAAAACAATATTTAGAAAAGAATATACTCGTATATATTGAGTCCATGTTTTAATAAGCTGCCTAATTGATATAATCACTTAGAATGGTACTATACACGAAGAGTTTTACAACATTAATTTTAATTATTATTATTATTATTATTAATCCTATAAAAACAAAATTAAACAAATGAATAAATTTTATAAAATAAAATTAAAAAGAAAATGTTTAAAAGAGGATTGTTGGGGAAAAAAGTAAAGAAGAAATGAAGTGGGTTTTTACAGTTAAAGATTCGTTATAAAGTAAAGGGAGCTTGTTGAAGAAGAAGTTTTCACTGACTTGTGTTAAAGGAGGAATTCATTTTTCATAATTGAGCTCGTTAGGTGTGCCAGAGTTCTACAAGTATGAACACTCATCTAAGTCTATATTAATATGATTCAAGGTGGCTTGCACAACCAACCCCCAGCGTCTCATCATGTCATGAAACTCACCCTTTATGACTTCTCTACAAAAAACTCCATACAATCCCCCTTTGCAAAATATTCTATACAATTTTACGTGAGTTTCGTTTCTACTTTTATTTCACACATCCTAGAGTCTACTAATTTTTTATTTTTATTTTCAATTAATGCATTTCACATTTTTCATTTTAATAGTTATTTCATTTAGAAATATTTAATAACTCACTTAAATCTAGAAAAAAAGAAAAAAAAAAAAAAACTAGCATGTGAAGATAATCTAAAAGTAAAAAAATATACCACCAATGGATGGATATAGGCTTTCTATTGCTTTTTCCCAACCATACTCCATACTCTAGCTAAAGTTGAAAGCTTGAAGGAGTCTCGGAATCTGGATGGAATCTTTCAAGACTTCCCTTTTTAACCATCGGAATATCAGACATTCCCAAAGCAATAGTGTGAGTGAGTCGACCAGAGAGAGAGAAAGATATTACAGCTAACACATACACACATATATATATACTACAACAGCCAAGCAGATATACGGCAAGAAAAAGGACAAGAACCCTTATAATTCCTAACCACTTTCTATAAGAAAATTTTATTAGGGTAGGCAGCTTAGGGATTTATTTGACCGAATACGATCCAGAAGGCATCTTTGTCCCTGTATTGGACCTTTTGTCCTCCTAACATTTCTTAACCTAAAATAATATTGTGCCCTCCAGAAATAGTCCAGCCCACTTCCTAAACCATACGGTATTACAAGAGAGGTAATTTTTATATTTGATTATATTATCACTCTATCTCTTTTTATTTCAGTATTTCCAATTATATTCAGATTGGTCATATCTTTTTTTTATAAATTCCCTCTCCATCTTATAGGAAGAATATAATAATGTAATAAATACAAATTATTTTTCAAAAAAAAGAGTGAATATATAAAACAATTCATAAAAATTTAGTGTCCAATACTCACACAACTTTTCTCTTTACTCCCTTTAAATACAATTATATATAAAACGACTAATTTTCATTAAACTCAAATTTTACATTTTTGTCATAACATAAATATAGAGGTGGTGGTGGGGGGGATAAGTACTAACCTAAAATAATTTTGGCAGCTAGAGAAGTGATGAATATAGTATAGCTCAGTAGAGTGCGCTAGAAAGAAAAAACTGAACCAACTACAAATATAATTTGAAATTAACGCCACAATTTCTGTACAATTATCAAATATATATATATATATATATATTTTTTTTTTTTAAATATTACAAATAGAAGTAATAAGAAATTTTTAAATACTCAAAAACTTATTTGTTGTGGTTGTTGTTGGTTCCGCAGAGCTGGAAAGCAACAGTGATATTTCCCGCAATAGCCTGCTTCTTTTTGTAGTCATCGACCGGTTTCAGGCGTTCGCCCATCATCAGTGTGTCAGCAACCAAAGAGAAGCTCAGCAACCAAAGAGAGTAAAGAGAAGAGAAACAAACCCAACCACTCTCTCAAACTGGAGTGGGAGAAACTGTATAAATACAACGACGGACAGTTCAAGACAGTTCAATCGTAGTTCACTATAATTCATCATCTCGCCAGTTACTTCGTGTCATTTTCATACCACTCTACCTTAACCATTCTCTATTATAAAGTCCAGGCAGACTGTGACTCATTATAATTATACATAGTTAACCAGTGTTAACCCAGTCTTCTTATTTTATCAACCAGACCTAAATTCTCTCCACCTAACACAGGAACCAAAGAGATGCTCAGCAACCAAAGAGAGTAAAGAGAAGAGAAACGCACCCAACCACTCTCTCGAACTGGAGTGGAAGAAACTGTTATACAGTGACGGACAGTTCAAGACAATTCAATATAGTTCGTTCACTATAATTCATCATCTCGCCAGTTACTTCGTGTCATTTTCATACCACTCTACCTTAACCATTCTCTATTGTAAAGTCCAGGCAGACTGTGACTCATTATTATTATACATCGTTAACCAGTGTTAACCTAGTCTTCTTATTTGATCAATCAGACCTAAATTCTCTCCAACTAAAACAGCAACCAAAGAGAGAAAGAGAAGAGAAACAAACCCAACCATTCTCTCAAACTGGAGTGGGAGAAACAGAATAAATACAGCGACGGACAGTTCAAGATAGTTCAATCGTAGTTCACTATAGTTCATCATCTCGCCAGTCACTTCGTGTCATTTTCATACCACTCTACCTTAACCATTCTCTATTGTAAAGTCCAGGCAGACTGTGTCTCATTATTATTATACATAGTTAACCAGTGTTAACCCAGTCTTTTCATTTCATCTACCAGACCTAAATTCTCTCCACCTAACACAT